>JARQOD010007153.1:0-40117 GCA_033576555.1 Oophaga sylvatica | reverse complement strand
GAAGGGGGAAGACCCATCTGGGATTTCCTGAGAGGGCAAACTTTTGGTCTTCACCACTTATGGAAACGTTGCCTCCGCTGACGGGCCTTTTCCGGTTTGGGTGTACATTTTGGCGCACACAAACTTTGCCACTTTGGAAATATGGTTTTTCCCCTGGAGACCGGCTTCGCCCCCCTTTGTTGCAGAGCTTCTCCACTGCCTCGACTCCAGGTGCTTTGAAAACGTACAGCACAGTGCCCGGCTGGAAGGGAAAAGATGGTTGCCCGTGTGTTTTGGTACCCCGCTTTTTTCCTCCCGGTTCAACGGGGTGAGGCTTTGTAAGTTGTCCCGGGGTACGGGGGTTAAGGGGGTGTACCCCAAATAACAACGTGGGGGAAAATGTGGGCGATGCGGCGGTCGTTTCTCGGGCGCACTAAATACCAGTGTTGCAGCCCCAAAAGGGCCAAAAAACGTGTCCCCTGCAAAGGGCTTCTGCCTGCTCTCTTCACCCCCCCTCGCTCACTATGCTAAGCGTTGTGTCCTCCCTCTGGACGATGTCTTCCCCCTCCTTTTAACCTCCTATCTCCTCACAAAGTGACCCCTGCTAGCCCTTTGTGAGGAACCACGTTGCGCTGACTGTCCAGAAGGTGATGGAATTTGTGACTCCTCATCCTCCACCTCTTCCAAAACCTCATCCCTTTAGTGCTTGCAGTGTTTTTTGAAGCAGGCAGAAAAGGGGGGACAGTCAGGCTGACTAGTGCATCATCTGAAACTCGCCATCCGCGTTGACTCATCCAAAGCACGCAAAACGTGGCAGATGTCCTTCATAGAGGCCCACTCAGTAGTGGTTGAAGTTGTGAACGGCGCAAATTGCGAGTTGATGCGCCTGATGCAGCTGATACTCCATTATGCTGGCTGCTGCTCACACAACCGCTCCAACATATGTAACGTGGAATTCCACCTGGTGGGTACGTCACATATGATGCGATGTTCAGGAAGGCGAAATCTGTGTTGCAGAGCTGCAATGCGCGATCTGGCCATGCTGGAACGTCGCAAGTGAGCGCACTCTAGGCGGACCTTGTGCAGCAGTGCATCAAGATCCGGATAGTCCCTCAAAAAACTCTGCACAACCAAGTTGAGCACATGTTCCAGACATGGTATGTGAGTGAGGTTGGCAAGGCCCAGAGCTGCCACCAGATTTCGGCCATTGTCACACACTACCAAGCCTGGCTGGAGATTCGCTGGCAAAAACCACACGTCGCTCTCCTGCTTTATGGCATTCCAGAGCTCCTGCGCTGTGTGGCTTCGATTCCCCATGGAAATTAATTTCAGGACAGCCTGTTGACGTTTGGCACGGCTGTGCTCATATCGGTCGTAACAGGTAAACGTTCACGGGTCCATGTGGAGGTAGACCGTGACGACTCCTGCAGTGATGATTCTGAGGAACTGGAGTAGGAGGAGGAGTCAATGTGTACAGACTGGATTCCTGCAATCCTTGGAGTTGGCAGAACACGTACAGCGCTACTCGCAAGATCTGTACCCGGCTCCACAACATTGACCCAATGGGCAGTGAGGGAAAGGTATCGTCCCTGGCCATGGGTACTGGTCACGCATCGGTGGTCAGGTGGACCTTGCTAATGACGGCATTTACTAGCGCATGTTTAATTTTTCCCTCAACATGCTTTTGCAGACCAGGGACGGCTTGCCTGCTGAAATAAAATCGGCTTGGCAAATTGTATTGTGGGACTGCCAATGCCATTAAGTTACGGAAACTGTCAGTCTCCACCAGCCTGAATGACAGCATTTCAAGGGACAGGAGTTTTGCAATGCCAGCATTCAGAGCCTGTGCTCGGGGATGGTTTGCCAAGTATGGCCATCTTTTCTCCCATGCCTGTGCTACCGATGGCTGTTTTGTGGCCTGGGAGTGTGAGGATGACAGGGAACTTGCTGCTGTGGGTGGAATAACACTGGGTCTCTGGACAACAGTGACAGAGGTTCTTCCATGGCGATCCTGTGAGGAAGCCGAACTAGCTGTGTGTGAGCTGGAGGAAGATGCTCCAACACGAGCTGAAGATGTAGGTGGTGCTGTAGGTTGGCCTACGTCTCCAGTGTGTCTTTGTAACTCCACCACGTGCTTGGTCCGCACATGTTTCCACATATTAGTGGTATTGAGGTTACTGACACTTTTACCTCTTTTGATTTTTTGATTACACAGCTTGCATTTGACATAGCAAATATCATCTGCAAGTGTGTCAAAAAAGGACCACGCAGTGCAAGTCCTGGGAGCGCCCGTTTTGGCTTTTGGAAGAGAACTGCTCTGAACGGGTGCCAAAGTGGAGGCTACAGGCAACCGAGTCTGCAGCCTACCTCTCCCTCCTGTTTGGACCGTTGGGGCAATCTCTTCCTCAGAGCTGCTCCCACCACCTTCCTGTTCCTCACGCCATGTTGGGTCTTGCACCTCATCATCTCCACTACCCTCTTCCAACACCTGCTGCTGTTGGGTGGTCTGGCCAGCACCATGCTCAACAGAAACTGTCACCTGAGTCTCATCATCATCAGATGCGTTCTGCGGTGTGCTGACCATCGGCACTGGCTCACCCGCCAATTCAGATTCAGAGAGACAAAGCTGTTGCGCATCACTGCATACTCCCTCTTCTTCACATTCCAGAATGCTGCTTGGCTGGGCCCCTGTTTGCAAGCCAACAGATACGGAGAACAGAAGCAGAGACTCAGCTGGCTCTTGTACAGAGCTCTCTGACTGCCAGGGCAATTTGGCAGGCGGTGAAGAGACAGATGGTTGCTCAACAGTGCTCTGGTCCTGAGAGGGGTGGAAGCAATTGAAGTCGATGCATTGGCTGCAATCCAACCAACAATGGCTTCAATTTGTTCTTCCCGCAGCAGGGGGGTACGCCGTGATCCTACAAAATTGCGCATAAAGGAACGCTCACGGGGAAAACTGGTGGATGCTGTGTCACTGGGGGCGGCAGCAGCCACAGAATCCCCACGTCCTCTCCCTGCTGAAACTCCACGCCCACGACCACGTGCCTTACTCCCTGCCTTCTTCATCTTGGTAGATTAATAAAGAAAGGCAGAAAAGTTATAAGGCCTAAGTGTGGTTATTCCTCAGAGACTGCAGTGAACACTGCAGACAACTGTTCACTAGCTCTGAAAGGCTCCTTTGTGTACTTCTATAGTGTTTGCAACCAATGTATTGGATACGGATGGAAGCGCGTCACACTAATAGATTTGAGTTTTTTGAAAAGGAATGGAGCAGCACCAATTAGACAAAAATGTCAAGGATGAGGCAGTGACACACGCTCAGCAGACTACAACCAGCAGTGGTTGAAGAACTAACTGGAGCGTGATCTGCACTCAAAAAAAAAAACCTCACAGACTGCCGTGAACACTGCACACAATGTTCACTAGCTCTAAAAGGCTCCTTTGTGTACTTCTATAGTGTTTGCAACCAATGTATTGGATACGGATGGAAGCGCGTCACACTAACTGATGACTGTTAATTTCAATTGAATGGAGCAGCACCAATTCCACAAAAGAAAAAAATGAGTCAGTGAGTGACACGTGCAGATGACTACAAACAGCGTTGGATGCAGAGCAAACTGCAGCGTCATCTGCACTCACACACACACCTTGCACAGAGATGTGAAAACATCACTGCAAGGAAAAAGGAAGATTTACACAGCGGTTTCTCAAATAGCCTCCCTACAGAACAATTCACAAAAACGCTATCTGTAACTGTCCCTCAGAGTCAGCAGAGCAGCGTTCTGTCCCTAACTGATTCACAGCACAGTGAAGCTAAAATGGAGGCGGCGCCTTTTATAGTGCATTCTGACATCATTCAGCAGCCAATCACAGCCATGCCATTAGTTAACATGACCGCAGCATTACAGGATGTGCCCACACTTCTTAGGATTCCTCATTGGCTGAATAAAATCACACTGCCTCTCAAAGAATTATGGGAACTTCCGATTCTGGTATACGATATAGGAAAAGTATCGGAACTAAGTATCGGAATTCCGATACAGCGAATATCGGAATGCTCAACATTAGTGATGAGGCCTTAAATAAATACAGAAGATTGAATAAATTATGTAAAAAGCAAATCAAGACAGCAAAGATTGAGGCAGAGAGACTCATTGCCAGAGAAAGTAAAAATAATCCCAAAATATTCTTTAAGTACATAAATAGCAAGAAACTGTGTTGGTCCCCTTAAAAATAGTCTGGGTGAAATGATGGATGAGGATGAGGAAAAAGCCAATATGCTAAATGACTTTTTTTCAACTGTATTTTCACAAGAAAATCTCATGACAGATAACATGATCAGTGATAAAAAAAATTTCTCCATTAAATGTCACCTGCTTAACCCAGCAGGAAGTAAGGTGGCATCTAAAAATCACTAAAATTGACAAATCCCCGGGCCCGGATGGGATACACCCCCGAGTACTGCAGGAATTA
Organism: Oophaga sylvatica; assembly: GCA_033576555.1. Taxonomy (NCBI): domain Eukaryota; kingdom Metazoa; phylum Chordata; class Amphibia; order Anura; family Dendrobatidae; genus Oophaga; species Oophaga sylvatica. The sequence goes on along the minus strand of JARQOD010007153.1, from coordinate 35,665 downwards.
AGTACAGTTATAGATAGACCATTATTTGCAATCTTTAAAGATTCCATAATAACGGGGTCTGTACCACAGGACTGGTGTATAGCAAATGTGATGCCAATATTCAAAAAGGGGGCAAAAACTGAACCTGGAAATTATAGGCCAGTGAGCTTAACATCTACAGTGGGTAACATCCTGGAGGGTTTTTTAAGGGATAATATATTGGAGTATCTGAGGCTGAATAATCTCATGACACAGTATCAGCATGGGTTTACGAGGGACCGTTCTTGTCAGACTAATCTGATAAGCTTTTATGAAGGGGTAAGTTCCGGACTGGACCAAGCGAACGCAGTGGACGTGGTGTTCATGGACTTCTCAAAAGCTTTTGATACGGTGCCACACAAAAGGTTGATACAAAAAATGAGAACAATGGGGATAGGGGAAAATATGTGTAAGTGGGTTAAGAACTGGCTCATGGATAGAAAACAAAGGGTGGTTATTAATGGAGCACACTCGGACTGGGTCATGGTTAGCAGTGGGGTACCACAGGGGTCAGTATTGGGGCCGCTTCTCTTTAACATAATTATTAATGACCTTGAAGGGGGCATACACAGTAGTATTTCAATATTTGCAGATGACACTAAACTCTGCAGGGTAATCAATACAGAGGAGGATAATTTTATATTACAGGAGGATTTATGTAAAGTAGAAGCTTGGGCTGATAAATTGCAAATGAGCTTTAATGGGGTTAAATGTAAGGTCATGCACTTGGGTAGAACAAACAAGATGTATAATTATGTGCTTAATTGTAAAACACTGGGCAAAACTGTCACTGAAAAAGACCTGGGTGTATGAGTGGACGACAAACTCACATTTAGTGGCCAATGTCAGGCAGCTGCTGCCAAAACAAATAAAATAATGGGATGCGTTAAAAGAGGCATAGATGCTCATGAGGAGAACATAATTTTACCTCTATACAAGTCATTGGTGCGACCACACTTAGAATACTGTGTGCAGTTCTGGTCTCCGGTGTATAAGAAAGACATAGCTGAACTGGAGCGGGTGCAGAGAAGAGCGACCAAGGTTATTAGAGAACTGGGGGGTCTGCAATACCAAGACAGGTTATTACACTTGGGGTTATTTAGTTTGGGAAACGAAAGCTTAGGGGTGATCTTATTACAATGTATAAATATATGAGGGGACAGTACAAAGACCTTTCTAATGATCATTTTATTCTTAGACCTGTGATGGGGACAAGGGGGCATCCTCTACGTCTGGAGGAAAGAAGGTTTAGTCATAATCACAGACGCAGATTCTTTACTGTAAGAGCAGTGAGACTATGGAACTCTCTGCCGTCTAATGTTGTAATGAGTGATTCCCTACTAAAATTTAAGAAGGGACTGGATGCCTTTCTTGAAAAGTATAACATTACAGGCTATATTCACTAGTTTCCTAGATATTGCGTTGATCCAGGGAGCTAGTCTGATTGCCGTATGTGGAGTCGGGAAGGAATTTTTTTCCCCAATGTGAAGCTTACTGTTTGCCACTTGGTTTTTTTTTGCCTTCCTCTGGATCAACATGTTAGGGCAGGTTAGGATAGGATATGGGTTGAACTAGATGGAGTTAAAGTCTTCCTTCAACCTTAATAACTATGTTACTATGTTACCCAGCAGTAAAATATCACAAGAACTGAGCAAATGAACAAATTCAAAGGATGAACCGAGGCCAGCCAAGCCCCCCAAAAGGGACCCGGCTGAAGACAAAAAACAATGCAGCAAAAAAAAAAAGAGAAATCAGACCACAGTAAATAAAACTGAAAATGACTTATCTGAATGCAAGCAGGAGACAGCAGAAAAGCAAGCTGAATTCCAACCTAGACCAGGAAGAACAATTGATCACCGGCAAGGACCCTGGGAGATCAGCTCGCTTATATCAGGCCACTCCGTGCCACCTGACAACCAATCATTAATTGCAGGTGTGGGACTTCTTAGGTTCAATACCCTCAGCAACCACCAGAGGGAGCTTCAGCCCTGAAGTTCACAACACTCTACACTGTATACAGCTGTACGCTTCTGATACAGTACCCTTTTTCTGCTTTTTATATTCTGGTCTAATTCATACAAAGCCTGTGAGTTTCTTTGTGTGACTATGGAAATATATACGGAGATTTACAATTTCCCTACACTGTATACAGCTGTACGCTTCTGATACAGTACCCTTTTTCTGCTTTTTATATTCTGGTCTAATCCATACTGAGCTTGTGAGCGTCTGTGTGAGACTCCGGAAATATATACAGAGTTTTACAATTACCCGTACACTGTATACAGCTGTACGCTTCTGATACAGTACCCTTTTCTGCTTTTTATATTCTGGTCTAATCCATACTGAGCCTGTGAGCGTCTGTGTGTAACTCTGGAAATATATACAGAGATTTAAAATTTCCCATACACTATATACAGCTGTACACTTCTGATACAGTACCGTTTTTCTGATTTTTATATTCTGGTCTAATCCATACTGAGGGATTGGCTGTGTGTGACTCTCGAAATATATATGAAGATTTACAACTAACCCTACACTGTATACAGCTGTACGCTTCTGATACAATACCCTTTTTCTGCTTTTTATATTCTGGTCTAATCCATACAGAGCCTGTGAGCATCTGTGTGTGACTCCGGAAATATATACAGAGATGTTGTGAATAGGCTGGAAATGAGTTCTGAGCAGAAGCTCCCTCTGGTGGTTACAAACGGTACTGGACTGTCCAGTGAAGATTGTGAGGATTGGGAATCAGGTGTTACTGACTGGTCTTATATAAGGGAGTCGCCTTCCCATCAGGGTTGCCGGTGATCAATTGTTCTGGTCTCAATCCTTGATTCCTGTTTCCTTGGTAGCCTGCTGTGTCGTGTCTGAATCTCCTGCTTACAGATAAGACATTTTCTTCTTTTTGTTTTTGTGCTTGATTTTTGCATTTTGTCCTGCACTTCTGTGGGGGCCTTCAGGGTCCCCTCTGGGGGCTTTTGCCCTCTCAGTTCAGTTCAGCTACTGATGTTTGTACATTTGCTTTTTCCAGTTTTTTCAGTGGCTGCTGTTTTGATTTTGGTTACACCAGAGAACTAATTTAGGTGGTAGAGGTCGTGTGATCTCAGGTGTTTTTGAAATTAGTAGAGTTGGTGCTTTTCAGGGTTTTTTGGGATTGCAGTAAGTGCCCTTCCTATCCTTTTCTATTTAGTAAGTTTTGGCCCCAACGTTTGCTCATACTATTTTCTGTCTGTGTCAATATTTCTTCTTGTCTAACCGCCATTACATGTTTGGGGGCTTTCTATGTTCTTTGGGGATCTACTCCGGGGCAGATAGCTTTCCTCTTTCTATCTTTAGGTGTAGTTAGTTTCTCAGGCTGTGACGAGGCGTCTAGGACCAACGTAGGAACGCTCCACGGCTGCCTCTAGTTGTGGTGGTTAGTCAGGGTACTGCAATCTCATAGTTTCCAACTGCTCTGGTGTATTGCCTTTTTTACCTGTACTCCTCAGCTACCGAAACATAACAGTATCACCGGCCTAACAAATTGAAAATTATATTGTACTCACAAAAGGGAAAAAAAAATATTGTTAAAGAAAAAAGTTGTCAGAGATTTTTTTTTTTTTTTTCCTCTCTATCTCTGGGTGCTGGGGAGGATTTTTTCTTTTCTCTCAATGGAGTTTACACGGTTGTCTGGCCGTGTGGATCAGCTTGCCACTGAGGTTCGGAGTATTGCTACCTATCTTGCTGGGTTGCCTGTTGTGGAACCTAGGATTCCCATGCCAGATTTGTTTTTAGGGGATCGAGCTAAGTTTCTGAATTTCAAAAATAACTGTAAATTGTTTTTTGCCTTAAAATCTAAGTCCTCAGGGAACGCAGCACAGCAGGTTCAAATTGTCATCTCTCTCCTGCGCGGCGATCCTCAGGATTGGGCTTTTTCCCTGACACCTGGGGATAATGTTTTGAGTGATGTTGATGCATTTTTTCAGGCTTTGGGGTTATTGTACGATGAGCCTAATATCACTGATCAAGCTGAAAAAACTTTGTTGGCATTAAATCAGGGGCTTGAGGACGCTGAGTTATACTGTCAGAGATTCCATAGGTGGGCAGTCCTGACCAAATGGAATGACGACGCTTTGGCAGCTCTTTTTCGGAAGGGTCTGTCAGATAATGTAAAGGATGTTATGGTAGGATTCCCTGTTCCCTCTGGTCTCAATGATTCTATGTCATTAGCGATTCAAATTGACAGACGTTTGCGTGAGCGGAAAGGTATGCGTGGAATAATGTTGCCTTGTGAACCTGCTTCTGAATCCATGCAGTGTGATAGAGTGGTTTCTGGGGCACAGCGTCATAAATTTCGAAAGCGCAATGGGTTATGTTTCTACTGTGGTGATGCCTCTCATGCTATTTCAGTCTTCCCTAAGCGGGGAAGACGTTTTGCACGCTCAGTTGTCTTGGGTAGTGTTCAGACTAAGTTTTTATTAACTGTTACCCTGATATGCTCTCTGTCCTCATTTTCTGCTCAGGCTTTTGTTGATTCTGGAGCAGCTATTAACCTGATGGATTTTTATTTTGCTAAACGTTGTGGGTTTCCCTTGATACCCCTACGGAAGTCTATTCCCCTACTGGGGATCGATTCTACTCCTTTGGCTGAGAATAAACCTCAGTTCTCTACTCAGGTGATAATGAGGGTAGAACCTGATCATCAGGAGAGTTGCAAATTTTTGGTTCTGTATAATCTGCATGACATTATCGTACTGGGTTTCCCTTGGTTACAGTCTCATAATCCTGTTTTGGATTGGAAATCTGTGTCTGTTACCAGTTGGGGCTGCCAATGTGTTAATACCAACACTCCTGTTTTTTCAGCCTCCCCCCAGGCTCAGGATGTTCCTGACTTTTTGATTGATTTTTCTGATGTGTTTAGCGAAAGTAAATCTGCATCCTTGCCTCCCCATAGGAGCTATGACTGCGCTATTGAATTAGTGCCTGGTAGTAAATTCCCTAAAGGTTGCCTTTTTAACTTGTCTGTACCTGAACATGACGCTATGCGGTCTTATATCAAGGAGTCATTGGAGAAGGGTCATATCAGACCATCCTCTTCACCCTTAGGTGCCGGTTTTTTCTTTGTGGCCAAAAAGGATGGTTCATTAAGGCCGTGTATTGATTATCGTCTCTTGAACAATATTACTGTGAAATATCAATATCCGTTACCCTTGATCTCTGATCTGTTTTCCAGGGTGAAAAACGCTACTTGGTTTACCAAGCTTGACCTCAGGGGGGCATATAACCTTATTCGCATTAAGCACGGGGATGAATGGAAGACGGCATTTAATACCCCTGAAGGGCATTTTGAGTACCTTGTGATGCCCTTTGGGCTCACTAATGCTCCTTCTGTCTTCCAGTCCTTCATGAATGACATTTTCAGGGATTTTGTGGATAAATTTCTGATTGTTTATTTGGATGATATCTTGATTTTTTCCAATGACTGGGACTCTCATGTAAAACATGTTCGGACTGTGTTCCAGATTTTGAGAGAGAATGCTATGTATGTGAAGGGATCAAAGTGTCTTTTTGGCGTTCAGAGGATCTCATTTCTGGGATTCATTTTGTCCCCATCTGTTATTGAAATGGACCCGGTCAAAGTTCAGGCCATCTGTGATTGGGTCCAACCTACTTCATTAAAGGCTCTACAAAGATTCTTGGGTTTTGCCAATTTTTATCGTAAATTTATTGGTAATTTCTCTTTATTGTTAAACCATTAACTGATTTGACCAAGAAGGGTTCTGATGTGGTGAATTGGCCTCTTGAGGCAGTCTCTGCATTTCAGGAACTTAAGCAGAGATTATGTAAGGTTCTATGTATATATTCCTGAAACTCAGTTTGTTCGTCAGCCATTTTACTTTCTGTCTTGCTGCAGCTATCTTGCCCTCAGTCAAAATGGAGTTTCCAGCTTGCATGTTCCCGCCCTGATTCTCTCCTTTGCTTCTTAAGCAGCCACAGCTGAGCAATCAGTGCTTCAGAATCTAGCCTGCAGTGAACCTGTGACTTGACTCCTGTAAGCCTTGGACCTTGTACTCCAGCTATTCCTACTGAGGAACTCTGAAGCACTTGTGGACTCTGAACCCTGCTCTTTGAAAGACCCACGTTTGCATGGACTTACGGTAACAGAGAAGAAGATCCTGAATCTGTATTGGAGAGTGATTGCTGAGCTTGGATTACTCTGGCCTGCTGTGTCTCCTGTTTCTGTGTCTGCAAACTGTGTGACTATTTCTGCCAACTTGTATGAAGTAATACAGGACTTTTCTATATCAAACCTGTGACTCCTGGTGTTTTCATCGCACCCAAGCACAAGACGCTATATGAACTGTACTACATACATTACAAGATTCTGAAGCCAAAACGTTAGTGTCTGCTGGGTCTGGAAGGCTGTGTCTGCTGTACTGTGGATATCAGACGTCCGGTTGTACTTTCTGTGATGACAGTGGTTGTGACTTCTCACAACCATTCCAGGTGAGCAATTCCCTTAAGTTTTTTCTTTTTGCAGTGTTACCACAGGTAAACACTATTGTTTTTTTTTTTTTTCCTTTCTTTTCTTTTTTTTGTCTGCTGTAACTCTGGATATCAGATGTCTGGTTGAAACTTTCTGTGATGATAGTGGTTGTGACTTCTCACAACCATTCCAGTAATCCTGTCTTAAAAGATCTGGAAAATGGAGGCCCGCATAAAGGAACTTTGCGGAGTGACTGATAATATCCTTGCAGATTTGCAGAATATAAAGACCCGTTTTACAAATCTACAGGACCTCAATAATCACAATTTGCAAGTGGTTGGACAGACTACCCAGGATTTGCGAGCCAGGATTGAGGTTCTAGAGGGGCGAGTCCAGGCTCCTGCCGTAGCCCCGAGTGCTGGGATTCCCAAGTTGCCCCCTTTTCGTTTTGGCGGTGAACGTGAGAAATTCAGGGGATTTATTAATCAATGCAATCTTTTTTTTTTCTGCACATGCTTCACAATTTCCCACTGAACGATCTAAAGTGCTTACTATAATTATGTTGCTTACCAACAAGGCTTTAATGTGGGCAAACCCTCTGATTGAGACTGAGGATGATTGTTTGAATCACCTTGATGATTTTATTTCAGCCATGGGGCAGGTGTTTGATGACCCCAATCGAGGTGCAACAGCTGAAGCAGCCATGTTAGCTTTGCGCCAAGGTAAGCACTCGGTAGCTGAATATGCCTTGGATTTCAGGAGATGGCCCTTGATACCACCTGGGACAGTTCCGCCAAAAAATCTATTTTTCGAAAGGGGTTATCTCCACTGATTAAGGATGAACTTGCTCGTGCCGACCCTCCCACTGCGTTAGGTGACTTTATTAACTACTGCATCCGTATTGATACTCGTCTGACTGAACGCAGGCAAGAGAGATGGTTCGAAAGCAATCGTACTAACCTTTTCCTACCTTCCTCTCCAGCTAAGGAACCTTTGAGTAGGATTACACGGGAACCTGAACCTGAACCCATGCAGGTAGACTCTTTACAACGACGGGTTAGTGATGCACGCAAGGAACATCGTTTTAAGGAGAATCTATGTTTCTATTGTGGTAAGTCAGGGCACTTCATTATAAACTGCCCCAGCCGTTCTCGTAAGACTACTGCAGCACTCATTCATTGTGAGTGTTGCGAGAGGGGATCTGTCAGGTCCGAGCCTCAGGCTCCAGAGAGATCTGCAGCAACAGATCTTGATTTCTCGGACTTAAACTCCGTTACCTCTGAGGACGTTGACTGTGTAAACGCTGCCATTTTTCAAGTTTCCTCAGCGGTTGTCCCAGCTGAGTTGTAAGAAAAACAATTCTCATTGCTTTCTTTCCATCAAACTCTGGGTTGACTCAGCTTGGGTGTCTAGCTCTGCTATGATCGACTCAGGGGCAAGTGGAAATTTTATGGATGTCTCCTTTGCTCTGAAACAGGGAATACGTTCAGTGAAGAAGGCTACTCCAGTACAGATGGAAACTGTGGATGGCTCCCTGCTGACCTCTGGACCAGTGGATCAGGAAACAGAGCCTTTGAGGGTTCTTATGGGTAAAGATCATCAAGAGAAACTGTCCTTTATGCTTATCTCTTCTCCCCACTTTCCCATTATTCTAGGGCTACCATGGCTGCAGGCTCAGAATCCTACCATTAACTGGGAGACCAAGGAATTACACTTTCCAGAGAAACAGATGAGTCCAAAAGTTTCAGCTTGCTCTGTTCCTAAAGGAATCATGTCAGTCCCTGAACTACCAGCTGTATACCAGGACTATGTGGATTTATGTGACAAGAAGAAACGCTGACCAGCTTCCTCCTCACCGTCCATATGATTGTCCAATTGAATTATTGCCTGGAGCAGAGATACCTTTTGGTAAGATCTACCCCTGGCGGGGCCCGAGCTAAAGGCTTTAAAGGATTACATAGATGAAAATCTAGCCAAGGCTTCATACGCCCCTCTTCATCTCCTGCAGGTGCACCCATCTTCTTTGTAAAGAAGAAAGATGGATCTCTGAGACCATGCGTAGACTATAGGGAACTCAATAAGGTTACTATTAGAAACCGTTATCCATTGCCTTTAATCCCTGAGTTATTGGAGAAGTGCGACATGCCAAAATTTTTTCTAAACTAGATCTTCGTGGGGCCTATAACTTAGTCCGTATTAGACCTGGGGATGAATGGAAGACTGCATTCAGGTCACGCTATGGACACTTTGAATATCTAGTTATGCCTTTTGGTCTGAGTACCGCCCCAGCCACTTTCCAACACTTGGTGAATGACATCTTCAGGGATCTCCTAGATACATTCGTGGTAATTTATTTGGATGATATTCTAATTTTTTCTAACTCCACAGAGGAACATCATGGACATGTGAGAATGGTCTTGGAACGTCTAAGACAAAATCATCTTTACATCAAACTTGAAAAGTGTGAATTCCATAGGACCGAAATTCAATTTCTGGGGTATGTACTGTCTACACAAGGAATTAGTATGGATGGAAGCAAAACCCAAGCCATCAAGGATTGGCCAAGTCCTAGAAATGTGAAGGAGGTACAGCGCTTCATCGGGTTTGCCAACTCTTATAGACGTTTCATTAGAAATTTCTCTGAGGTAGTGTCACCTATCACTCAACTTACCCGGAAAGAGTCTAGGTTTTCCTGGACTCCCCAAGCCCAGGAAGCATTTTCCCGTCTAAAAGATAAATTTACCACTGCACCTATCCTAGTACATCCCAACCCCGAGCTTGCCTTCATAATAGAGGTGGATGCTTCAGACTGTGCCGTTGGAGCTATACTCTCTCAGAGAACAGGTGAGAAGAATGTCTTGCATCCCTGTGCCTTCTTTTCCCAGCAGTTGTCTTCGGCTGAGAGGAACTACGATGTGGGCAATAGAGAATTGTTGGCCATTATTGCCGCCTTCAAAGAATGGAGACACCTTCTTCAGGGTATGCACAGCAAATAGTCGTCCTGACAGACCATCGTAACCTTGAGTTTATCAGGTCGGCTAAGTGCCTGACTCCTCGCCAGGCTCGCTGGAATCTTTTCTTAAACCAATTTAATTTTATCATCTCTTATAGACCAGGATCGCGCAATGGAAAGGCTGATGCACTCTCTAGGATTTAGTCAGCAGAGACACATCCAATTACTCCTCCTAAGACTATTCTTCCTGACTCTAGATTCCTAGGAGTAATTCATAATCAAGACCTACTTAAGGACATCAAGGAAGCATACCATGCGGATTCCTTTTTGGCACAACCCCCAAGGGACGTAAGTCTTGTCTTTAAGAATGGTGTGTGGATTCAGGGACAACGTCTGTATATTCCTGAAACAGTCAGATTAAGAGTATTGCAACTCATTCACGATTCCAAGATAGCTGGGCATAAAGGAATTCTAAAGACACAGGAATTTCTTTCTCGTTTCTTTTGGTGGCCCACTTGCAGGAAGGATGTTTTGAATTATGTCACTTCATGTGAGGTCTGTGCAAGATGCAAAACACCTCGCTCCTCACCAACTGGTCTGTTACAACCTCTTCCCACCCCGTCCCGCCTGTGGGGATCCATTTCTATGGACTTCATTGTGGAGTTACCAACCTCTCAGGGGAAGAACACCATTCTAGTGGTGGTTGACCGTCTAACAAAGGCAGCTCATTTTATCCCTTGTGTCGGCTTACCCACTGCAAAACAGACATCAGATTTGATGATTAAAGATGTGTTTCGCTTACATGGAGTACCGGATGAGGTTATTTCGGATCGAGGGTGCAATTCACTTCTAGGTTTTGGCAAAATTTCTGTGCAGCATTGGACATTAAAGTAAACCTTTCTTCTGCTTTTCATCCCCAGACTAATGGACAGACCGAACGAACCAATCAAACCCTGGAGCAGTATCTCCGCTGCTTTATCTGCCACCTACAGGATGATTGGGTGGATCTACTTCCATTAGCTGAGTTCTCGTATAACAACTCTCAGAGTGCCTCCACTAAACAGTCTCCTTTTTACTCTAATCTAGGTTATCATCCTAACATTCTATCACGATTTCCCATAGAAACGCCTTTACCAGCAGTGGCTGAAAGAATCACGTCTTTACAGAAGAATATGGATCTTCTAAAGGAAAATCTGGAATCGGCTCAAGAAAGGTACAAGAAAGCAGCAGATAAATTTCGTAAACCTGCACCAGCTTTCAAGGTAGGAGACTTGGTCTGGCTGTCAACCATAAATCTTAAGTTAAGGATTCCATCGTCTAAGTTGGGACATAAGTACATTGGACCCTATAAAATCAGTAAAATTATAAGTGCCGTTGCTTGTCGTCTTCAACTGCCCAGAACTATGAGAATCCACCCTGTCTTTCATGTATCCCTACTAAAGGCTGCGACACCCAATACGTTTCCTGGACGTTCCTCTCCTTGCCCTGACCCAGTGCTAGTCGATGGTCAGGAAGAATTTGTGGTGGAAAGGATTTTAGATTCCAGGTTGTATAGAAATCAGTTACAATATCTGATTAAATGGCAGGGCTACCCAGTGGAGGACAACTCATGGGAACCGGTCAATAACGTTAATGCTCCTCGCTTGCTCCGTCAGTTTCATCAGAGGTACCCACACAAGCCTGGTCTGAGGTCATCCGGAGGTTGTCCTTAAGGGGGAGTAATGTAAGGTTCTATGTATATATTCCTGAAACTCAGTTTGTTCGTCAGCCATTTTACTTTCTGTCTTGCTGCAGCTATCTTGCCCTCAGTCAAAATGGAGTTTCCAGCTTGCATGTTCCCGCCCTGATTCTCTCCTTTGCTTCTTAAGCAGCCACAGCTGAGCAATCAGTGCTTCAGAATCTAGCCTGCAGTGAACCTGTGACTTGACTCCTGTAAGCCTTGGACCTTGTACTCCAGCTATTCCTACTGAGGAACTCTGAAGCACTTGTGGACTCTGAACCCTGCTCTTTGAAAGACCCACGTTTGCATGGACTTACGGTAACAGAGAAGAAGATCCTGAATCTGTATTGGAGAGTGATTGCTGAGCTTGGATTACTCTGGCCTGCTGTGTCTCCTGTTTCTGTGTCTGCAAACTGTGTGACTATTTCTGCCAACTTGTATGAAGTAATACAGGACTTTTCTATATCAAACCTGTGACTCCTGTGTTTTCATCGCACCCAAGCACAAGACGCTATATGAACTGTACTACATACATTACAGATTCACTTCTGCTCCTGTTCTACGGCAGCCTGATGTTTCTCTACCATTTCAGGTGGAGGTTGATGCCTCTGAAATTGGGGCAGGTGCCGTTTTATCCCAAAGAGATCCAGAGACCTCTAAAAGTAACCCTTGTGCCTTTTTCTCTCGAAAATTTTCTCCCACTGAACGTAATTATGACGTGGGTAATCGGGAGTTATTAGCCATGAAGTGGGCTTTTGAAGAGTGGAGACATTGGCTGGAGGGAGCCAAACATCAGGTGGTGGTCCTCACGGACCATAAGAATCTAGTTTATCTGGAATCTGCCAAGCGACTTAATCCTAGACAGGCCAGGTGGGCCTTGTTTTTCACACAATTTAATTTTGTGGTTTCATTTCTTCCTGGCACTAAAAATGTTAAGGCGGATGCCCTCTCGAGGAGTTTCCTGGCGGACTCTCCTGAGTTATCTGATCCTTCTGTTATTTTGAAAGAGGGTGTAGTTCTTTCCGCCATCTCGCCCAATTTGAGACTGGCTCTGGAGGGGTGTCAGGAGGATAAGCCCGAGCGCTGCCCTGTTGGGAAATTGTTTGTCCCGGACCAGTGGAAAAAGAGTGTAATGTCTGAGATTCATTGTTCCGCGTTGGCCGGTCATCCCGGAATTTTTGGTACCAGAGACTTGGTTAGTCGGTCCTTTTGGTGGCCTACCTTGTCTCGTGATGTCAGGGAGTTTGTGCAGTCCTGCGGGGCTTGCTCTCGCTCCAAGCCTTGCTCTCGTTCTAGTGGTTTGTTGATGCCATTACCTGTACCCAAGAGACCATGGACCCATATCTCTATGGATTTCATTTCCGACCTCCCTGTTTCTCAGAGAATGACCGTCATCTGGGTGATTTGCGATAGGTTTTCCAAGATGATACATCTTGAGCCATTACCTAAGTTGCCTTCCTCCTCTGAATTGGTGCCTTTGTTCCTTCAGAACGTGGTTCGTTTACACGGCATTCCTGAGAACATTGTGTCTGACAGAGGAGTCCAGTTTGTTTCCAGATTTTGGAGGACCTTTTGTTCTAAAATTGGTGTTCAATCGTCTTTCTCCTCGGCGTTTCATCCTCAGACCAATGGTCAAACTGAGAGAACAAACCAGACATTGGAGACTTATCTAAGATGCTTTGTGTCTGCTGATCAGGATGACTGGGTCTCTTTTTTGCCTTTGGCTGAGTTTGCTCTTAATAATAGGGCTAGCTCTGCCACTTTGATGTCTCCATTTTTCTGTAATTCTGGGTTTCACCCTCGATTTTCTTCAGGACAGACGGAGGCTTCTGTCTGTCCAGGTGTTGACTCTGTTTTGGAGCGTATGCAACAGATTTGGGACCAGGTAGTGGAGAGGTTGTACCTCTCTCTCAGGAGAGGGCCAGCGGTTTGCTAACCGGCATAGGACTGATGGTCCTCGGTTTAAAGTGGGGGACTTGGTCTGGTTGTCCTCAAGAAATATTCCTATGAGATTGGCATCTCCTAAATTTAAGCCTAGGTTCATTGGACCTTATAAGATCATGGAGATTCTTAATCCTGTTTCTTTTCGTTTGCTTCTTCCAGGGACATTTAAGATCCATAACGTGTTCCACAAGTCCTTGTTGAAGAGGTTTGTTGAGCCAGTGGTTCCTACTACTGTGCCTCCTGACCCTGTTTTGGTTGAGGGCAATCTGGAGTATGTGGTTGAGAAAATATTGAATTCTCGTTTTTCTAGACGGAAACTCCAGTATTTGGTTAAATGGAGAGGTTATGGTCAGGAAGACAATTCTTGGGTGTTTGCTTCGGACATCCATGCTAGGAGACTCATCCGTGCGTATCATAGAACTCATCCTGACCGACCTGGTTGCTCAAATGAGGGTTCGGTGACCCCTCCTCAAGGGGGGGTACTGTTGTGAATAGGCTGGAAATGAGTTCTGAGCAGAAGCTCCCTCTGGTGGTTACAAACGGTACTGGACTGTCCAGTGAAGATTGTGAGGATTGGGAATCAGGTGTTACTGACTGGTCTTATATAAGGGAGTCGCCTTCCCATCAGCTTTGCCGGTGATCAATTGTTCTGGTCTCAATCCTTGATTCCTGTTTCCTTGGTAGCCTGCTGTGTCGTGTCTGAATCTCCTGCTTACAGATAAGACATTTTCTTCTTTTTGTTTTTGTGCTTGATTTTTGCATTTTGTCCTGCACTTCTGTGGGGGCCTTCAGGGTCCCCTCTGGGGGCTTTTGCCCTCTCAGTTCAGTTCAGCCACTGATGTTTGTACATTTGCTTTTTCCAGTTTTTTAAGTGGCTGCTGTTTTGATTTTGGTTACACCAGAGAACTAATTTAGGTGGTAGAGGTCGTGTGATCTCAGGTGTTTTTGAAATTAGTAGAGTTGGTGCTTTTCAGGGTTTTTTGGGATTGCAGTAAGTGCCCTTCCTATCCTTTTCTATTTAGTAAGTTTTGGCCCCAACGTTTGCTCATACTATTTTCTGTCTGTGTCAGTATTTCTTCTTGTCTAACCACCATTACATGTTTGGGGGCTTTCTATGTTCTTTGGGGATCTACTCCGGGCAGATAGCTTTCCTCTTTCTATCTTTAGGTGTAGTTAGTTTCTCAGGCTGTGACTAGGCGTCTAGGACCAACGTAGGAACGCTCCACGGCTGCCTCTAGTTGTGGTGGTTAGTCAGGGTACTGCAATCTCATAGTTTCCAACTGCTCTGGTGTATTGCCTTTTTTACCTGTACTCCTCAGCTACCGAAACATAACACAGAGATTTACATTTACCCCTACACTATATACAGCTGTACGCTTCTGATACAGTACCCTTTTACTGCTTTTTATATTCAGGTCTAATCCATGCTGAGCCAGCGAGCGTCTTTGTGTGACTCCGGAAATATATACGGAGATTTACAATTACCCCTACACTGTATACAGCTGAATGCTTCTGATACAGTACCCTTTTTCTGCTTTTTACATTCTGGTCTAATCCATACTGAGTCTGTGAGCGTCTTTGTGTAACTACGGAAATATATATGGAGATTTAAAATTTCCCCTACACTATATACAGCTGTACGCTGCTGATACATTACCCTTTTTCTGCTTTTTATATTCTGGTCTAATCCATACTGAGTAGTGTTGACCATTCCGATACTGCAAGTATCGGGTATCGGCCGATATTTGCTGTATCGGAATTCCGATTCTGAGTTCCGATATTTTTGTCATATCGGATACCGGAATCTGAGTTTTCCGACAAAGTCTATGGGGAGTTCCTGTGTCACAGAACGAACTTCCCGAAACTGTCACTGTCAGTGTCGGTCGGGTCTGTCAGGTGTCAGCAGCACTTACCTGGCAGAAGATCCTCGGCGGTCACGTCCATCCATCCAGGCCGGCCATTACCCTCTCCCCGGCGGTCACGTGCAGCATCTCGCGATAACTGCACGGGCTGCCGGGTACTGGGTAATCTCGGCCAGCTGTACTCTCGTGACAGCTGGCCGTAAACCAGTCCAGATGACGTCACCGCCGGGGAAGCAGCAATGGTAAGCAGCTCTGCTCTATGTGGATGTCAGGCTCAGCCTGGCATGCAGATGTAGCAGAGTTGGACTCGTCGTGGGACACTCATGATTTTGGACTGCGTCGGACAGGGAGTATTTGTGTTGGTTTGTTATTTTTGTTTTTTTACAGAAGAACGATGGCATCGCTGGAATGAGAGTGCAATAAAAATAATGAAAACTGTGTGGTGTTTTGTTTCATTAACCCCTTAACGACCAAGCCATTTTGTAGGTTAAAGACCAGGCCAATTTTTACAATTCTGACCACTGTCATTTTATGTGCTTATAACTCTGGAACGCTTCAACGGATCTTGGCGATTCTGAGATTGTTTTCTCGTAACATATTGTACTTCATGATATTGGTAAAACTTCTTTGATATAACTTGCGTTTATTTATGAAAAAAACGGAAATATGGCAAAAATTTTGAAAATTTTGCAATTTTCAAACTTTTAATTTTTATGCCATTAAATCAGAGAGATATGTCACAAAAAATAGTTAATAAATAACATTTCCCACATGTCTACTTTACATCAGCACAATTTTGGAACCAACATTTTTTTTGTTAGGAAGTTATAAGTGTTAAAAGTTGACCAGCAATTTCTCATTTTTCCAACAAGATTTACAAAACCATTTTTTTAGGGACCACCTCACATTTGAAGTGAATTTGAGGGGTCAATATTACAGAAAATACCCAAAAGTGACACCATTCTATAAACTGCACCCCTCAAGGTGTTCAAAGCCACATTCAAGAAGTTTATTAACCCTTTAGGTACTTCACAAGAATTGAAGCAATGTGGAAGGAAAAAATGAACATTTAACTTTTTTTCCCAAAATTTTTCTTTCGACACAATGTTTTTAAATTTTCTCAAGGGTATCAGTAGAAAATGAACCACAATATTTGTTGTACAATTTCTCCTGAGTACACCGATACCACATCTGTGGGGGTAAACCACTATTTGGGCGCATGGCAGAGCTCGGAAGGGAAGCAGCGCCATTTGACTTTTTTGGCTGGAATTGAGATTGGACGCCATGTCGCATTTGGAGAGTCCCTGTGTGCCTAAACAGTGGAAACCCCCCACAAGTGACCCCATTTTGGAAACTAGACCCCCCAAGGAACTTATCTAAATGTGTTGTGAGAGCTTTGAACCCCAAGGGCTTCACAGAAGGTTATAACGTAGAGCCGTAAAATTAAAAAATCATATTTTTTCCACAAAAATGATCTTCCACCCCCAATTTTTATTTTCCAAAGGGTAACAGGTCCTGAGTACGCTGATACCCCATATGTTGGGGTAAACCACTATTTTGACGCATGGCAGAGCTCGGAAGGGAAGGAGCGCCTTTTTCAACTGCAGACTTTGATGGAATGGTCTGCGGGTGTCATGTCACGTTTGGAGAGCCCTGATGTGCCTAAACAGTAGAAACCCCCCACAAGTGACTCAATTTTGGAAACTAGACCCCCCAAGGAACTTATCTAGATGTGTGGTGAGCACTTTGAACCCCAAGTGCTTCACAGAAATTTATAACGTAAGCCGTGAAAATAAAAAAAATCATATTTTTTTCCACAAAAATAATCTTTTTGCCCCCAAATTTTATTTTTATAAGGGTAACAGGAGAAATAGGACCCCAAAAGCTATTGTGCTATTTGTCCTGAGTACGCTGATACCCCATATGTGGGGGGGAACCACTATTTGACGCATGGCAGAGATCGGAAGGGAAGGAGCACCGTTTTTAAATGCAGACTTTGATGGAATGGTCTGCGGGTGTCATGTCGCGTTTGGAGAGCCCCTGATGTGCCTAAACAGTAGAAACCCCCCACAAATGACCCCATTTTGCAAACTAGACCCCCCAAGGAACTTATCTAGATGTGTGGTGAGCACTTTGAACCCCCAAGGGCTTCACAGAAGTTTATAACGTAGAGCCGTGAAAATAAAAAAATCCTTTTTTTTCCACAAAAATGACCTTTTTGCCCCCAAATTTTTACTTTTATAAGGGTAACAGGAGAAATAGGACCCCAAAATTTGAAGTGCATTTTGTCCTGAGTACGCTGATACTCCATATGTGGGGGGGAACCACTGTGATCGCCTTATTGCGATCTTTGGGAGGCAGATTGAACAAATCCAAAAAAGGTGAAGAATTGGTTTTCTTTTTTACGCTGTTCCTCGTGCGGATTAGTGATTAGGCGACTTTATTCCTCGGATCGGTGCGATTACAGCGATACCAGATTTACATCCTTTTTTCATGTTTAGCTTCTGTCACACTCTAAAAGACGCTTTTTTTTGGAATAATTTTTTGTAAGAAATTTTTGCATCGCCGTATTTTGAGAGCTATAATTTTTCCATATTTCGGCTGACAAGTTATCTGTGGGCTTATTTTTTGCGGGACGAACTGACGATTTTATTGGTACCATATTCGGGCACTTAACCTTTTTTGATCGCTTCCTATTCCGATTTATGTGGAAGCAGAATGAACAAAAGCCAGCAATTCAGGAATTGTTTTTTTTTTTTTTTTTTTTTTTTTACTCTGTTCCGCGTGTGGTAAAATTGATAAAGCAGCTTTATTCTTCGGGTCACTACGGTTACAGCGATACCTCATTTATATATTTTTATGTTTTGGCGTTTTTTACACAATAAA
This sequence comes from Oophaga sylvatica, assembly GCA_033576555.1. NCBI lineage: Eukaryota > Metazoa > Chordata > Amphibia > Anura > Dendrobatidae > Oophaga > Oophaga sylvatica. Next base: position 17,816 of record JARQOD010007153.1, on the reverse strand, counting down.
AAGTTTTATAGAAAAAATAATTATTTTTGCATCAGTTTATTCTGCGAGCGATAACTTTTTATTTTTTTCGCTCATGATGCTGTATAGCGGCTTGTTTTTTACGGGACAAGATGACGTTTTCAGCGGTACCATGGTTATTTATATCCCACTTTTTGATCGCGTGTTATTGCACTTTTTCCAAGCGGTGTGATGATACCGCTTGGAAAAAGTATAATTTACTACTTTTTTTTTACAGCTTTCACTGAAGGGGTTAACTAGGGATATGCTTTTATTGATAGGATTTTTACGGACGCGGCGATACCAAACATGTGTGTTTTTTTTGTTTTTTGTTTTTTTATTACATAAAAATGTGTATTTTTTAGGGGATTTTTTTTTAAATTATTTTTTAATATTTTTTTTACAATTTTTTTTAAAAAATGCTTTTTTTTACTTGTCCCTTTATGGGACTTTCACTTTTTTACTTTTTATTGCAGTTACAATGCATTGCAATGCTCCAGCATTGCAATGCATTGTAACTATAGTGAAAGCTGCTGTGACCATGATCACAGCAGCTTCCCGTACCTACATGACCCGGAGGTTGTCATGACAACCCCGGGTCATCAAGGCAGAGATCGGGCCCTGCAAATACATTGCAGGGCGCCGATCTGAGGCAGAGGGAGCTTCCGACCCTCTGCCTCCCCCCTGAGCGCTGCGATCGCGCTCGATCGCAGCAGTCAGGGGGTTAACAGCCAGGGGCGGCGGAGGCGCCGCTCCTTGCTGTCAGTGCAGGAAGCCTGGCCACTGCAGCGCCGGCTCCTGCACTGATCGCGCTGGAGATGCTGAAATTTCAGCATCTCCTGCGCGATCGCTGCTGTGTTTGGTCAGTCAGATTGACTGACCAAGCACAGCGCTGTAGGTGCGGGACCGACGGCAAAGGTCCCCGCACCGCTTGGCGTGCCTGTCAGCTGTCTGTGACAGCTGTCGGCACTAATCTACCACTGCATGTTTACACGCAGTGGTAGATCAAAGGGATGACGTGAACAGTCCGTCCTGGTGCCGGAACTGACACCTTGCCATGACGGACTGTGCACGTCATTGGACATTAAGGGGTTAAAACACTTTTTTCTGGCTGTGTATTTTTTAATAATTTACAAACTATGATTAATAATGGATCGGTATCTTATTGACGCCTCTCCATTATTAACCGGGCTTATTGTCACCGATCAATCAAAGGTGACATTAACCCCTTATTACCCCGCTTGCCACCGCTACAGGGCAAGTGGGAAGAGCCGGATAAAGTGAAACAATTGGCTCATCTTTGGATGCGCCATTTGTGGGGCTGCTGCAGCCTGGTATTTTTAGGTTGTTGAGGGCCAAAATCCATGGGCCTTGACAGTCTTTTAATACCAGGCAGCAGCAGTCTGCTTTTTACTTGGCTGGTTAACAAAAATAGGGGGACCGCCACGCCATTTTTTTTTTCGAGGGGATCCCCTATTTTTGTTAACCAGACAAGCTAAGCAGACTGCTGTGGCCTGGTATTATCAGGCTTGCAAGGTTCATGGATATTGGATCCTTACCAGCCTGAAAAACCAGGCCTCAGCAGTCTGCTTCATCTGGCTGGTTAACAAAAATAGGGGGACCCCACGCCATTTTTTTTCGAGAGAATCCCCTATGTTTGTTAACCAGCCAAGATAAGCAGACTGCTGTGGACTGGTATTATCAGGCTTGCAAGGTCCATGGATATTGGCTCCTTAACAGCCTGAAAAACCAGGGCTCAGTAGTCTGCTTTATCAGGCTGGTTAACAAAAATAGGCGGGACCCCACGCCATTTTTTTTCGAGGGGATTCCCTATTTATGTTAATCAGTTCACTTCAGGTCAGCCGGGATTCCCTCTGACGTCACTGATGCAGTGTGGTGTCCCTGGCTGAACTGAAGTGAAAGTGGGAAGCAATCAATTATGCTAACCACTTCCTCTCCTGTCAGCCAGGAGAGGAGATGATTCAGTCAGGGGTTTACTGCGAGACTGTCAGCATTAGCTGCGGTCTCTGCAGTAAACATTAACCCTTTCAGAAGGATTACATCGGGGACCTGACTGAACATCGGATAGGTAAGAATAATGTTGCTTTATTATTTTATTTTTATTACAGGTGAACAAGGGCTTCGCAAGGAATGGCAGTAAAATACAATATGGTCAAAAACTGTGTATTTATTTCATTAAAATGATTTTTAATTAAAGTGTGTGTGTTTTATTTTTATTTCATACAATAGGATTAATAATTGATAGTTGTCTAATTGACAGCTCTCAATTATTAACCTGGCTTAAACTCACCTTTCAATAGCAAGGTGGCTTTAACCCCTAATTAACCCATTCGCCACCGCTACAGGGCAATGGGAATAGACGGGCAAAGTGCCAGAAAGTGCGAATTTAATTATAGATTTGCCTTTTCTGGGGTGTCTGGGGGAAGATGTTAGTAGCCAGGGGTGGGGCAAAAATAATGGTCCCTCTCTGGGCTATTATTATCATCCCCCACTCGCTGGCTTTGTCTGGTTGAGAAAATAGGGCGGGAGCTCACACATTTTTTTTCAACAATTTTACACCTCATATATATATATACATGTCATTGAATTTGTGACACATATATATAATATATATACATATATATTTATATATTTATATTTGTAGTACATACACTTCTACATAGTATAATAGCCGCTAATTCAATTGCCGGCTTTTGTGAAAATACAGAACCCGACATGAAATGACACATGGTTTACATAGAGTTAACCATGTCATTTCATGTAGTTTGATATATGGTTTTCACTAACAATTACATGAGTGTATGTGTGCAAAATTTGACACATGTAGGGGTTAATTAAAGGTGTAAATTTGTAGCAAAAAAATGTGTTTTTTTACAACGAATTTACACCTTTAATTAACCCCTACATGTGTGAAATTTTGCACACATACACTCATGTAATTGTTAGTGAAAACCATATATCAATCTACATGAAATGACATGGTTAACTCTATGTAAACCATGTGTCATTTCATGTCGGGTGGTTTTGTATTCTCACAAAAGCCGGCATTACCCGGCAATTGAATCAGAGGCTATTTTACTATGTAGAAGTGTATGAACTATATATATATATATATATATATATATATATAATGTCACAATGACATGTATATATATATATATATATATATATATATTTATATATATGTATTCTATGTGTGTATATCTAGTGTTTACAAGGAAAGAAAGAGGTTTTTTTAGTTCCGATATTTCTGTCCCGTTGACTTGCATTGGGTTTCCGGTATCGGATCGGCGATACCCGATGCTTTATGAGTATGGGGCCGATCCAATCCAATCCGATATTTCAGGATATCGGGCAGTATCGCTCAACACTAACATTGAGCGATCGTCTGTGTTTGACTCCGGAAATATATACTGGGATTCACAATTACCCCTACACTGTATACAGCTGTACGCTTCTGATACAGCACACTTTTTCTCCTTTTATATTCTGGTCTAATCTATACTGAGCCTGAGAGCGTCTTTGTGTGACTCCGGAAATATATACGGAGATTTACAATTTCCCTACACTGTATACAGCTGTACGCTTCTGATACAGTTCCCTTTTTCTGCTTTTTATATTCTGGTCTAATCCTTACTGAGCCTGTGAGCGTCTATGTGTGACTCCGGAAATAAATACGGAGATTTGAAATTCCCCTACACTGTATACAGATGTACGCATCTGATACAGTACCCTATTTCTGCTTTTTATATTCTGGTCTAATCTGAGTTAGCGTCTGTGTGTAACTCCGGAAATATATACAGAGATTTAAAATTTACCTTACACTATATACAGCTGTACGCTTCTGATACAGTGCAGTTGTTAGGGTCTGCGGAACGCACCAAATATAAGATGTAGAGTGGTGCGTTCGCAGCCCGGGGTACACCGTGCAGGCGGAGCCTGCTGCTAGTAAGATGACGCAAGAAGCGAACTCTGTTATCCTGCAGAGTTGCAAAAATAAACGCCGTAGCGCTATTAGGGTCTGCGAAATGCACCTAATACATATAGTAGAGAGGTGTGTTCGCAGCCCGGGGTCCACCGTGCAGGCGAAGCCCGCTGCTAGTAAAATGGCAAAAGTAGCGAACTCTGTTATCCCGCAGAGTTGCTAAAATAAACGCCGTAGCACGCTGTGGCATTAAGTGCGAACTCTGTTAATCCCCAGAGCCACTAACGGGAATGCCACAGCGCTATATGGCGATAGGTGCGAACTCAATTAGCTTCAGTGAGCCGCAAAGTAAAATGCTAGAGCGCTGAACCAGATTTATAAAGCGAACCCTGTTGCGTCACAGAGCCGCTGAGAAAAAGACTGTGTCCTGTTAACACCACAGGGATACACAGATAACTACTGTGCGGATAGCAGTCCGTGATCATGCAGACAGCAACGCATTCAAGCAATCTCCTCACCGGAGAAGCCGGTATTCTAGGGAATTATTTCAGCCAAGCCCTAACCACTTGCACTCAAATCTCCTCACCGGAGGTGCCGATATTCTAGGGGCTTATTTCAGCCGAGCCCTAACCACATGCGTGCATGATCACACTGGCGCAAAGCACATAATGCAATTGATACTAGCGCATGGCGGCCCAGCCATGCCACCCTTTTATTGTAACAGCTACAGGATCTGCCAGAAACAAGGATCAATGAAACTGTTAAAGAACACCAGTAGTCACTGGACCTTCCTGGCGGACCAATAGGAGCTGCTGCAGTACCTGAGCATGTGACCCCTGATCTCCAATGAGAGATCTCACCCTGGGCATGCTCAGAAGGGGAAAACAAGGACTTTGTCCTAAAGATGTCTGCTCGCCGCTAACCAGTACTGGCCACAAAAGCAGAGCCTGGAGAGGCAGCAGTAATCCTCTGCACACTGTTAGAGTGGGCGAGACGCTGGGACCGACGTCTAAGCTGAGCAGAGTCCACTGCGGCCGGAGATGGATGGGAGACTGCAGCCGGGATGGCTTGAGATTCCCCTTGTGCAGAAGCGGTAACTCGACCTCTAACACATGCTGTGGCAATATGTCCGAACTCTTTTATTCGACAGAGCCACTAGAAGGAGTGCCGCAGCACTATATGGCGATGTGTGCGAACTCAGTTAACACCACTGAGTCGCAAAGTAAACATGCTAGGGCACTGTCTAGCGTTGAAATCAAACCCTGTTGCATCACAGAGCCGCTGAGACAAACTTCTGTGTCCTATTAGGCACCCAGTTGACTGCTAAGCAAACATAGAAAGTGATCATGCGCTAATGTCCTCGCAGGAGTCACCCACAATCTATGGCGTCTGAACGCCAGGCCCTGAATACGGCAATCAAACTCCTAACCGGTTATGCCGGTAATCTAAGGAATCGACCCTGACCAGCTAGCGTACCAAGCTCCTCACCGATTATGTCGATATTGTAATGGCGTATTTCAGCCGCCCTAACTACATATGTGTGTGACTCCAGAAGTATACACTGAAATTTACAATTACCCCTACACTGTATACAGATGTATGCTTCTGATACAGTACACTTTTTCCGCTTTTTATATTCAGGTCTAAACCATACTGAGCCTGTGAGTGTGTTAGAGGTCGAGTTCCTGCTTCTGCACAAGGGGACTCTCGAGCCATCCGTCTCCGTCCGCAGTGGACTCTGCTCAGCTTAGACGTCGGTCCCAGCGTCTCGCCCAGTCTAACAGTGTGCAGAGGGTTACTGCTGCCTCTCCAGGCTCTGCTATTGTGGCCAGTACTGGTTAGCGGCGAGCAGACGTCTTTAAGACTAAGTCCTTGCTTTCCCCTTCTGAGCATGCCCAGGGTGAGATCTCTCATTGGAGATCAGGGGTCACATGCTCAGGTACTGCAGCAGCTCCTATTGATCCGACAGGAAGGTCTTGTGACTACTGGTGTTCTGGAACAGTTTCATTGGTCCTTGTTTCTGGCAGGTCCTGTAGCTGTTACTTTAAAAGGGTGGCATGGCTGGGCCGCCATGCGCTAATATCAACCGTTATATGCTTTGCGCCAGTGTGGTCATGCGTGTGTGTGTTTAGGGCCCGGCTGAAATAAGCCCCTAAAATACCGACTAAATCGGTGAGGAGTATGGTATGCTAGCTGGTCAGGGTCGGTGTCCTAGATGCCCTAGATTACTGGCATAACCGGTGAGGAGTTTGATTGCCGTATTCAGGGCCTGGTGTTCAGACGCCATAGATTGCGGGTGACTCCCGCGAGGACATTAGCTCATGATCACGTTTTATGTTCGCTTAGCAGTCAACTGTGTACCTGGGTGCCTGACAGGACACAGAAGTTTGTCTCAGCGGCTCTGTGACGTAACATGGTTCGCTTTCAACGCTAGACAGTGCCCTTGCGTGTTTATTTTGCGACTCGGTGGTGTTAAGTGATTTCGCACACATCGCCATATAGCGCTGCGTCACTCCTTCTAGCGGCTCTGTGGAATAACAGAGTTCGCAAATATTGCCACAGAGCGTTACGGCGTTTATTTTGGCGACTCTGCGGGATAACAGAGTTCGCTTCTTGCGCCATTTTACTAGCAGCAAGCTCCGCCTGCACGGTGGACCCCGGCCTGCGAAAGCACCTCTCTACATCATATATTTGGTGCGTTCCGCAGACCCTAACATAATATTAGCGCCAGGGTCTGGCTAGTAAAATGGCGGACGACCAGTGCCTACGGCAGTTCATCCAGCAGCTAGAGGGTAGGTTGGCGGCTCTTGAGCACACAACCTCAGCTGTGGATGTGACCGCAGTCACTGTTCAGGCTGCTAGCACGGCGGTAGCCAGTTTGTCCTCCAACACCTCTGCTCCGACCTTGTCCCATCTCCCGCTTCCAGACAAGTTTTCTGGTGTCAGCAAACATTGTCGGGGATTCGTGAGTCAGTGCTCTATACAGCTCGAGCTTCTGACTGCACGTTTTCCTACAGAGCGGGCACAAGTGGGTTTCATAGTGTCACTACTGTCGGGCAGAGCTTTGGAATGGGCAACGCCGCTGTGGGAGCGTGACGATCGCGTGGTGCGGAGTGCTCCTCGGTTTCTGGAGGCTCTTAAAAAGGTCTTTTTAGGCCCTCAGGTCACCCACGATTCGGCGCTCCAACTGCTGGCAATGTCACAGGGTTCGAGCTTGGTCAGTCAGTTTTCAGTTCAATTTCGAACCCTGGCCTCCGAGTTAGAGTGGCCAGATAAGGTCCTTATACCGTTATACTGGAGAGGTCTGGCTGACCATGTAAAGGACGCCTTGGCCACCAGGGAGATTCCTGCCTCACTGGAGAAGCTTATCTCCATATCTACCCGCATCAACCTTCGCTTTCACGAGCGGAGGTTGGAGCTGGCCCAGTGTAGACGGAGGTTTCGGCTAGCTCCCACCTTTGCCAAACCTCTAGAATCTCCCATTCAGGCGTCTGACTCCCCGGAGGTCATGGAGGTTGTTCGAGCGTGACCTGATTCTCGGCCCATTCGAGTCTCCGTGCTTTGTAACAATTGTCCGCAGTTAGGACATTATGCCAATAGATATCCCCAGCGATTGGGAACACGATCGCGTCTAGTGACCATGGGAGGAGGTTCACTAGAGTCAGCAGCATTTGCCTCCAAGCTGTCCTTTAAAGGGACAATCTCTTTTGGTCCATCCACTCTGATGGTTGAGCTTTGTGTGGATTCTGGAGCAGAGGGGAACTTTATGTCCTCTGCTTTTGCTCTCTGCCACACAATACCTCTGGTGATGCTCGCCAAACCGGTGACGGTTCGAGTGGTGAATGGATCCATACTGCCCTCACAGATCACACATCAGACAATCCCTCTCACATTAGCTATGTCTCCTTCCCATCAGGAGATTATCTCTTTCCTTGTCCTTCCTGAGGGTATAGATGAGGTCCTGATGGGAGTACCCTGGCTTCGTCTTCGCTCCCCACATATTGAGTGGTCCTCTGGGAAGATAAGGGGTTGGAGTGAGTCTTGTAGAGGTAGATGTGTGAGGGAAAGTGTTCAGGTTACTACTACAGAGATACCCGCGGATCTCACTTCCCTTCCCAAGTGTTATTGGTCCTATGTAGACATGTTCTCCAAAAAGGCTGCAGAGACTTTTCCACCTCACTGCTCCTATGACTGTCCTATTGACCTCTTGCCTGGAGCAGAACCGCCTCGGGGTAGGGTTTATCCTCCCTCTCTCCCGCAGACGCAGGCTATGTCCCAATACATCCAGGAGTATCTGGCAAGACTGTTCATAGGAAGTCAGTGTCACCTGCTGAGGCGGGGTTCTTTTTCGTGCAGAAGAAGAACGGAGAATTACGTCCCTGCATAGATTACAGGGGTCGTAACGCCATCACCGTTAAGAATAAATACCCGTTGCCCCTGATTTCTGAGCTTTTTGATAGGCTCCGGGGAGCTAGGGTATTTACCAAATTAGACCTGCGGGGTGCTTATAACCTGATTCACATCCATGAGGGGGACGAATGGAAGACGGCTTTTAATACCAGGGATGGGCACTATGAGTATCTGGTGATGCCCTTCGGGCTCTGTAATGCCCCAGCAATTTTCCAAGACTTTGTTAATGACATCTTCCGGGACATGCTTTCCACCTCAGTCGTAGACTATCATGATGATATTCTCATCTTCTCTCCCGATATTGACTCCCACCGGAGAGATGTCTGCAGAGTCTTTGACCTCCTGCGGGCAAATTCCCTTTACGCAAAGTTGGAGAAATGTGTGTTTGAGCAGGAGTCTTTACCATTCCTGGGCTATATCATCTCCGCCCAGGGATTGGCTATGGATCCTGCCAAACTGCAGGCTGTAATGGACTGGCAAGAACCCCATTCCATTAAAGCGGTGCAGCGCTTTATGGGGTTCATTAATTATTATCGCCAGTTCATTCCCCATTTCTCAACTTTGGTAGCTCCCTTGGTAGCCCTCAACAAGAAGGGAGCAAATCCCAAATTGTGGTCTGAGGAAGTCTCCAAGACTTTCATCTCAATTAAGTCTCAGTTTGCTAGCTCTCCCATTCTACACCGCCCTGATGTTGATAAGGCATTCATATTGGAGGTGGATGTCTCATCCGTTGGTGCTGGAGCAGTCCTCTTTCAAAAGGATGCTCAAGGTCGGAAGCATCCTTGCTTCTTCTTCTCCAAGACCTTCACACCAGCCGAGAGGAATTATTCCATCGGGGACAGGAAGTTGCTAGCAATGAAGTTGGCTTTCTCTGAGTGGAGACATCTGTTGGAGGGGGCCCGCTTTCCTTTCAAAGTCTTCACCGACCACAAGAATCTGGTATATCTTCAGACAGCTCAGCGACTTAATTCTCGCCAGGCCAGATGGTCCTTGTTCTTCTCCCGGTTTCATTTCACACTCCATTTCCTCTCGGGAGAGAAGAACATTGGTGCTGACGCTCTCTCTCGCTCTGTGGTGTCCTCTGAGGAAGAGGACGAGGAGCCTCGGCTTATTGTCCCCACAGAGAGCCTGAGAACTGTGGCCCCGGTTTCGCTTGAGTCTGTGCCCCCGGGCAAGACTTTTGTGCCTACCAATTTGCGACTGGAGGTACTCTCTTGGGCACATTTGTCCAGGGTGGGTGGACACTTTGGGGCAAAGAGGACATCTGAATTGCTGGCGAGGACATACTGGTGGCCGCATATGGTCCGTGACATTGGGGACTATGTTCAGGCGTGTGTCTCCTGCGCCAAGAATAAGTCTCCACGACAACAGCCAGCTGGGTTACTTTACTCTTTGCCGGTGGCAGACAGGCCCTGGGAGATGGTTGGGATGGACTTTGTTGTAGGCTTGCCCAAGTCTCGGGGTTGCACCATCATTTGGGTCATCACCGACCATTTTTCCAAAATGGTGCATCTTGTGCCGCTACCACGGTTACCTTCTGCACGGGCTCTGGCAGCGTTGTTCGTTAGGCACATCTTTCGTCTACATGGCATGCCGGACAAAATTGTCAGTGATCGAGGTCCCCAGTTTGCGTCTCGGGTCTGGAGAGAGCTTTGTCATCTACTCAGTATTGAGTTAAATCTCTCTTCAGCGTACCATCCTGAGACAAATGGGTAGGTAGAGAGGGCCAACCAGACCTTGGTCACCTATCTACGACATTTTGTCTCAGCCAGGCAGGATGACTGGGCATCTTTGCTACCATGGGCTGAGTTTGCACTAAACAATGCTGTGGCTGACTCCACCGGACAGACTCCATTCCTCCTAAACTACGGTCAGCATCCACGGTGCCCATGCCCGTGTCTTCCGCCGACTCCAGGGTGCCAGACTGGGCTGTGGAGGCACGGGACATTTGGGACCGTACCCAGGTTGCCATTCAGGCGTCCAAGGAGAGGATTAGGTCTTCCGCCGACGCACATCGGCGTCCCGCTCCGCATTTGCCCCTGGGGACTTGGTATGGCTTTCCGCCTGTAACATTAGGCTGCGAGTTGAGTCCACTAAGTTGGCACCCTGCTACCTGGGTCCTTTCAAAGTCCTCGAACAGGTTAATCCTGTGGTATACCGTTTGGCTCTTCCACCACGCCTGGGTATCTCTGACACCTTTCACGTATCCCTTCTGAAACCCGTGCTCATGTCCCGGTTTTCCGAGTCATCTGCCGGGACATCGGGTTCGTCTACGGACGACCATGAGGTGAACGCCATAGTAGGGTGTAAGGTGGTACGGGGCAAAAGAATTTATTTGGTGGATTGGAGGGGTTATGGGACTGAGGATAGGTCCTGGGAGCCTGCTGAGAATGTTCATGCTCCACAGCTCATCGCTGCCTTTGAGTGTAGCGAGGCCCAAAGAAGGGGGTACCCTAGGAGGGGGGGTAATGTTAGAGGTCAAGTTCCCGCTTCTGCACAAGGGGAATCTCGAGCCATCCCTGCTGCGGTCTCCCATCCGTCTCCGGCCGCAGTGGACTCTGCTCAGCTTAGACGTCGGTCCCAGCGTTTTGCCCAGTTTAACAGTGTGCAGAGGGTTACTGCTGCCTCTCCAGGCTCTGCTATTGTGGCCAGTACTGGTTAGCGGCGAGCAGACGTCTTTAGGACAAAGTCCTTGCTTTCCCCTTCTGAGCATGCCTAGGGTGAGATCTCTCATTGGAGATCAGGGGTCACATGCTCAGGTACTGCAGCAGCTCCTATTGGTCCGCCAGGAAGGTCCTGTGACTACTGGTGTTCTGGAACAGTTTCTTTGGTCCTTGTTTCTGGCAGGTCCTGTATGTAGCTGTTACTATAAAAGGGTGGCATGGCTGGGCCGTCATGCGCTAATATCAACAGTTATATGCTTTGCGCCAGTGTGGTCATGCATGTGTGTGGTTAGGGCCCGGCTGAAATAAGCCCCTAGAATACCGACTTAATCAGTGAGGAGTTTGGTATGCTAGCTGGTCAGGGTCGGTGTCCTAGATGCCCTAGATTACCGGCATAAGCGGTGAGGATTTTGATTGCCGTATTCAGGGCCTGGCGTTCAGACGCCATAGATTGCGGGTGACTCCCGCGAGGACATTAGCGCATGATCACTTTCTATGTTCGCTTAGCAGTCAACTGTGTACCTGGGTGCCTGACAGGACACAGAAGTTTGTCTCAGCGGCTCTGTGACGTAACAGGGTTCGCTTTCAACGCTAGACAGCGCCCTAGCGTGTTTATTTTGCGACTCAGTGGTGTTAAGTGAGTTCGCACACATCGCCATATAGCGCTGCGGCACTCCTAGCAGCTCTGTGGAATAACAGAGTTCGCACATATTGCCACAGCGAGTTACGGCATTTATTTTCGCGACTCTGAAGGATAACAGAGTTCGCTTCTTGCGCCATTTTACTAGCAGCAACCAAACCCAAAAGGTTCCTTGGTTGGAGTGAGCGCCCCCATGCAGTGAGTGCTGTCAGCTACCTTTTTTTTATTTTACTAGCAGCAGGCTGCACGGTGGACCCCGGGCTGCGAACGCACATCTCTACATCATATATTTGGTGCATTCCGCAGACCCTAACAGAGTGTATGTGTGTGACTCCAGAAATATATACGGAGATTTACAATTATCCCTACACTGTATACAGCTGTACGCTTCTGATACAGAACCTTTTTTCTGCTTTTTATATTCTGTTCTAATCCATACTGAGCCTGTGAGTGTCTGTGTGTGACTCCGGAAATATATGCAGAGATTTACAATTTCCCTACACTGTATACAGGTGTACGCTTCGGATAAAGTACCCTTTTTCTTCTTTTTATGTTCTGGTCTAATCCATACTGAGTGAGCGTCTGTGTGTAACTCCAGAAATATATACGGAGATTTAAAATTTCCCCTACACTATATACAGCTGAACGCTTCTGATACAGTACCGTTTTTCTGCTTTTTATATTCTGGTCTAATCCATGCTGAGGGAGCGTCTGTGTGTGACTCCAGAAATATATAAGGAAATTTACAATTACCCCTACACTGTATACAGCTGTACGCTTCTGATACAGTACACTTTTTCTGCTTTTTATATTCTGGTCTAATCCATACTGAGCCTGTGACAGTCTGTGTGTGACTCCGGAATTATATACGGAGATTTACAATTACCCCTACACTGTATACAGCTGTACGCTACTGATACAGTACCCTTTTTCTCCTTTTTATATTCTTGTCTAATCATACTGAACCTGTGAGCATCTATGTGTGACTCCGGAAATATATACGGAGATTTACAATTACCCCTACACTGTATACACATTGTTTCCTCTGATACAGTACCCTTGTTACTGCTGGCGGAAGGCATCAAATAAATATAAAATTAAAAGTGCGTTCGCAGCCCGGGATCCACCGTGCAGGTGAAACCTGCTGCTAGCAAATGGCTCTATATGGCGGTATAAGCGAACTCTGCTACTTCACGGAGTCGCAACATAAATGCTGTGTCCTGTCAAGCACACATTAGCACAGAGGTAACTGCTGAGCATATAGCAGTCCGTAATAATGTGGTCAGCAATGCACACAGGAAACTCCTCATCGGAGGTGCAGGTATACTAGGGGCTTATTTCAGCTAGAGCCCTGAACCCAAACACACAAACTCCTCACCGGAGGTGCCGGTATTCTAGGGGCTTATTTCAGCCGAGTCCCTAAACACATGCATACGACCACACTGGCGCAAAGCACATGACAGGATTAATACTAGCGCATGGCCGTGCAGTCAAGCGCACCTTTTATAGCTGCAGCAATACTCAGGACCTTCCCGGAAGGACCAAAAGGAAACTGCCCCTGATCTAGAGCAGCTTCGGGACATTCCTAGAGGACCAATGGGAGGCGCTGCAGTACCAGAGCATGTGACCCACGATCTCCAATGAGAGATCTTACCCTGGGCATGCTCAGAAGGGGAAACGCAGGACTTAGTCCCAAAAAGTCTGCTCGTTGCTGACAAGTACTGGCTAAAATAGCAGTACCTGGAGAGGCAGCAGTAATCCTCTGCACAGTATTAGACTGAGAGAGACGCTGGGACTGAGGTTTCTGCTGAGCAGATTCCACTCCGGCTGGAGACGGATGGGAGACCGCAGTGGGGACGGTTTGAGACTCCACTTGTGCAGAAGCGGGAACTCGACCCCTAACATTACTCCCCCTCCTAGGGCCCCCCTTCTTTGGGCCTCGCTCCGTTCAAAGGCAACGATGAGCTGCAGAGCATGAATATGGGACCTATCCTCAGGCCCATAACCCCTTCAATCCACCGAAAATAAATTTTTTGCCCTGTACCACCTTGCACCCTACAATGGCGTTCACCTCGTGATCGTCCGTAGATGAACCCGACGTCCCGGCAGATGACTCAGGCAACTGGGAGATGACCACGGGTTTTAGGAGGGACACATGGAAGAAGTCGGAGATACCAAGGCGGGGTGGTAGGGCTAATCGGTAAACCACAGGGTTCACCTGCTCGAGGACTTTGAAGGTACCCAAATAGCGGGGTGCCAACTTGGTGGACTCCACCCACATCCTGATGTTTCGGGCGGAGAGCCACACTAGGTCGCCAGGAGCAAATGCTGGAGCCGGGCGCCGATGTGCATCGGCAGAAGACCTCATCCTCTCCTTGGAGGCCTAAATGGCATCCTGGGTGCAGTCCCAAATGTCCCATGCCTCCACAGCCCATTCTGCCACCCTGGAGTCGGCGAAAGCCACGGGCATGGGCACCGGTACCCGCGGATGCTGACCGTAATTAAAGAGGAATGGGGTCTGTCCGGTTGTAAGGTTCTTTGTCTCTTTTGACATGCTCCTTGAAACTCAGTTTTCCGTCGGCCATTTTGCTTTCTGTCTTTCTGCAGCTCTTGCCCTCAGTTAATATGGAGTTTCCAGTTTTCATGTTCCCGCCCTGATTCTCTCCCTCTTGCTTCTTAAGCAGCCTCAGCTGAACAATCAGTGCTCCTGAATCAAGCCTCAGTCAGCCTGTGACCTGACTCCTGGAAACCTAGGATTTTGTACTCCAGCTATTTCCTACTGAGGAACTTTGGAACACTTTTGGACTTTGGAAACCTGCTGTCTGGTGAATCCATGTTTGCAGAGGAATTACGGTACAGAGAAGAGATCCTGAACCTGCTTGGAGAGTTATTGTAGAGCTTGAAGTTACTCTGGCCTGCTGTGTTCTCCTGCCTCTGTTCCTGCAAACTGTGTGACCTTTTCTGCATGCTTGTATGAAGTAATACAAGTCATTTCATATCAACCTATGTCTCATGTGTTTTCCTCGCACCCAAGCACAAGACGCTATAGGAACTGTACACTATACATGACAAGATTCCGGAGCCAATGTTTAGTGTCTGCTGGGTCTGGGAAAGCCGTGTCTGCTGTGACTGTGGATATCAGATGTCCGTTTAATACCTTCTGTGATGACAGTGGTTGTGACTTCTCACAACCATTCCAGGTGAGCGCATTCCCTTAAATGTTACTCTGCAGTGTTACCACAGGTAAACACTATTGTTTTTTTTTTTTTCCTTTCCTCTTCTCCTTCCAGCACTTCTGCCTTAAAAGATCTGGAAGATGGAGGCCCGCATAAAGGAGCTTTGCGGAGTGACTGATACAATCCTTGCAGATATACAGACTATTAAGACCCGTTTTGCAAGCCTACAGGACCTCACTAATCATAATTTGCAAGTGTTTGGACAAACTACTCAGGAATTACGAGCCAGGATTGAGGCTCTAGAGGAACGAGTCCAGGCTCCTGCCATAACCCCGAGTTCTGGGATCCCCAAGTTACCTCCTTTTCGTTTTGGCGGTGAACGTGAGAAATTCAGGGGATTTATTAACCAATGCAATCTATTTTTCTCTGCACATGCTTCACAATTTCCCACTGAACGATCCAAAGTGCTTACTATAATCATGTTGCTTACCAATAAGGCTTTGATGTGGGCAAACCCTCTGATTGAGACTGAGGATGATTGTTTGAATCACCTTGATGCTTTTATTTCAGCCATGGGGCAGGTGTTTGATGACCCCAATCGAGGTGCAACAGCTGAAGCAGCCATGTTAACTTCGCGCCAAGGTAAGCGTTCAATAGCCGAATATGCCTTGGATTTCAGGAGATGGGCTCT
The DNA here is from genome assembly GCA_033576555.1 of Oophaga sylvatica. Lineage (NCBI taxonomy): Eukaryota > Metazoa > Chordata > Amphibia > Anura > Dendrobatidae > Oophaga > Oophaga sylvatica. Next base: position 2,293 of record JARQOD010007153.1, on the reverse strand, counting down.
TGATACCACTTGGGACACTTCCGCCAAAAAATCTATTTTTCGGAAAGGGTTGTCTCCACTGATTAAGGATGAACTTGCTCGTGCCGACCCTCCCACTGCGTTAGGTGACTTTATTAACTATTGTATCCGTATTGATGCTCGTCTGACTGAACGCAGACAAGAGAGATGGTTCGAAAATAATCGCACTAACCTTTTCCTACCTCCCTCCTCAGCTAAGGAACCTTTGAGTAGGATCACAAGGGAACCAGAACCTGAACCCATGCAGGTGGACTCTTTACAAAGACGGGTTAGTGATGCACGCAAAGAACATCGTATAAAGGAAAATCTATGTTTTTACTGTGGTAAGTCAGGGCACTTCATTATAAACTGCCCCAGCCGTTCTCGTAAGACTACTGCAGCAGTCATTCACTGTGAGTGTTGCGAGAGGAGCTCTGTCATGTCCGAGCCTCAGACTCCAGAGAGATCTGCTGCAAGAGATCTTGATTTATCGGACTTAAACTCTATTAGTTCTGGGGACAATGACGGTATAAACGCTGCAATTTTTCAAGTTTCCTCAGCGGTGTCCCAGCTGAGTTGTAAAAGAAATAATTCTCATTGCTTCCTTTCCATCAAACTCTGGGTGGACTCAGCTTGGGTGTCTAGCTCTGCTATGATCGACTCAGGAGCAAGTGGAAATTTTATGGATATCTCCTTTGCTCTGAAACAGGGGATACGTTCAGTGAAGAAGGCTACTCCAGTACAGATGGAGACTGTGGATGGCTCCCTGCTGACCTCTGGACCAGTGGATCAGGAAACAGAGCCTTTGAGGGTCCTTATGGGTAAAGATCATCAGGAGAAAATGTCTTTTATGCTTATCTCTTTCTCCCACTTTCCCATTATTCTAGGGCTACCATGGCTGCAGGCGCAGAATCCTACGATTAACTGGGAGACCAAGGAATTACACTTTCCGGAGAAACAGATGAGTCAAGGAGTTTCAGCTTGCTCTGTTCCTAAAGGAACCATGTCAGTCCCTGAACTACCAGCTGTATACCAGGACTATGTGGATTTATGTGACAAGAAGAACGCTGATCAGCTTCCTCCTCACCGTCCATATGATTGTCCAATCGAATTATTGCCTGGAGCCGAGATACCTTTTGGTAAGATCTACCCCCTAGCGGGGCCCGAGCTAAAAGCTTTGAAGGACTACATAGATGAAAATCTAGCCAAAGGCTTCATACGCCCCTCTTCATCTCCCGCAGGTGCACCCATCTTCTTTGTGAAGAAGAAAGATGGATCTCTGAGACCCTGCATAGACTATAGGGAACTCAATAAGTTTACTATTAGAAACCGTTATCCATTGCCTTTAATCCCTGAGTTGTTGGAGAGAGTGCGGCACGCCAAAATTTTCTCTAAACTGGATCTCCGTGGGGCCTATAACTTGGTCCGTATTAGACCTGGGGATGAATGGAAGACTGCATTCGGGTCACGCTATGGACACTTCGAATATCTAGTTATGCCTTTTGGTCTGAGTACCGCCCCAGCCACTTTCCAACACTTGGTGAATGACATCTTCAGGGATCTCCTAGATACATTTGTGGTGATTTATCTGGATGATATTCTAATTTTTTCTAACTCCACAGAGGAACATCATGGACATGTGAGAATGGTCTTAGAACGCCTAAGACAAAACCATCTCTACATCAAACTTGAAAAGTGTGAATTCCATAGGACCGAAATTCAATTTCTGGGGTATGTACTATCTACGCAAGGGATTAGTATGGATGGAAGCAAGACCCAAGCCATCAAGGATTGGCCAATTCCTAGAAATGTGAAGGAGGTGCAGCGCTTCATCGGGTTTGCCAACTTCTATAGACGTTTCATTAGGAATTTCTCTGAGGTAGTGTCACCTATCACCCAACTTACCGGAAACAGTCTAGGTTCTCCTGGACCCCGCAAGCTCAGGAAGCATTTTCCTGTTTAAAGGATAAATTTACCACCGCACCTATCTTAGTACATCCCAACCCCGAGCTTGCCTTCATAATAGAGGTGGATGCTTCAGACTGTGCCGTTGGAGCTATACTCTCTCAGAGAACAGGTGAGAAGAATGTCTTGCATCCCTGTGCCTTCTTTTCCCAGCAGTTGTCTTCGGCTGAGAGGAACTACGATGTGGGCAATAGAGAATTGTTGGCCATTATTGCCGCCTTCAAAGAATGGAGACACCTTCTTCAGGGTGCTGCACAGCAAATAGTCATCCTGACAGACCATCGTAACCTTGAATTTATCAGGTCGGCTAAGTGCCTGACTCCTCGCCAGG
>JARQOD010007152.1:0-40119 GCA_033576555.1 Oophaga sylvatica | reverse complement strand
AAATTTAGCTCGATCCCCTAAAAACAAATCTGGCATGGGGATCCTGGGTTCCACAACCGGCAACCCTGCAAGATAGGTAGCAATACGCCGAACTTCAGTGGCAAGCTGATCCACACGGCCAGACAACTGTGCAAACTCCATTGAGAGAGAAAAAAAATCCTCAGCACCCAGAGAAAAAGAGGGAAAAAAAATGCAACAAACAGAAAAAAAAATAAAAAAATCTCTGACAACTCTGACAACTTTTTTTTTTTTTTCCACACTATTTTTCCCTTCTGTGAGTACCATATAAATTCAGTTTGGCCGGTGATACTGTTATGATTTGGTAGCTGAGGAGAGAAGGCAAAAACGGCAATACACCAGAGAGGTTGGAATCTACTGGATTGCAGTACCCTGACTAACCACCACAACTAAAGGCAGCCGTGGAGCGTACCTACGTTGGTCCTAGACACCTCGTCACAGCCTGAGAGGTTAACTACACCTAAAGATAGAAAGAGGAAAGCTATCTGCCCCGGAGCAGATCCCCAAAGAACATAGGAAGCCCCCAAACATGTAATGGCGGTTAGACAAGAGGAAATACAGACACAGACAGAAAATTGTATGAGCAAACGTTGGGGCCCAATCTTCCTAGAAAGAAAAGGATAGGAAGGACACTTACTGCAATCCAAAAAACCCTAAAAAATACCAACTCTACTAATTGCAAAAACACCTGAGATCACACGACCTCTACCACCTAAATTAGTTCTCTGGTATAACAAAACTAAGCCGCAGCCACTGAAAAAACTGGAAAAGGCAAATGAACAAATAACAGTGGCTCAGATAAACTGAGAGGAGCACAAGCCCCCGGAGGGGACCTGGCTGACCTCCACAGAAGTGCAGGAAAAAATGCAAAAAGCAAGCACAAAAATAAAAGCAGAAAATATCTTATCTGTTAGCAGAAGATGCAGGCAAGACTCAGCAAGCTTCCAAGTGAACCAGGAACCAAAGGTGAGACAAGAACAATTGATCACCGGCAACCCTGATGGGAGGGAACCTCCCTTATATAAGACCAGTCTGTAACTCCTGATTGCCAATCTTCACAATCTTCATTGAATGGTTCAGTACCATTTGCAACCACCAGAGGGAGCTTCTGCTCAGAATTTATTTCTAACACATTCACAACAGAGCGCCATTTGACTTTTTTAATGGAAAATTAGCTCCAATCGTTAGCGGACACCATGTCGTGTTTGGAGAGCCCCTGTGCGCCTAAACTTTGGAGCTCCCCCACAAATGACCCCATTTTGGAAACTAGACCCCCTAAATAACTTATCTAGATGCATAGTGAGCACTTTGAACCCCCAGGTGCTTCACAGAAGTTTATAACGCAGAGCTGTGAAAATAAAAAATCATTTTTTCTTCTCAAAAAAAAAGATTTTTTAGCCCCCTACTTTTTATTTTCACAATGGTCACAGGAGATATTGGACCCCAAAAGTTGTTGTTCAGTTTGTCCTGAGTACGCTGGTACCCCATATGTGGGGGGAACCACTGTTTGGGCACACGTCAGGGCTCGGAAGGGATGTAGTGATGCTTTGAAATGCCGTCTTGATGGAATGGTCTGCGGGCATCTTGTTACTTTTGCAGAGCCCCTGATGTACCCAAACAGTAGATACCCCCCACAAGTGACCCCATTTTGGAAACTAGACCCCCCCAATGAACTTATCTAGATGTGTGGTAAGCACCTTGAACCCCCACGTGCTTCACAGAAGTTTATAATGCAGAGCCGTGAAAATAAAAAATCATTTTTTTCCTCAAAAACTGATTTTTTTAACCCGCAATTTTTTATTTTCACAAGGTTAACAGGAGAAATTGGACCCCAATAGTTGTTGTACAGTTTGTCCTGAGTACACTGGTACCCCATATGTGGAGGGGAACTACTGTTCGGGCACACGTTCGGGCTCAGAAGAGAAGTAGTGACGTTTTGAAATGCCGACTTTGATGGAATGGTCTGCGGGCGTCATGTTACGTTTGCAGAGCCCATGATGTGCCTAAACAGTAGAAACTCCCCACAAGTGACCCCATTTTGGAAACTAGACCCCGCAAGGAACTTATCTAGATGTGTGGTGAGCACTCTGAACCTCCAAGGGCTTCACAGAAGTTTATAACGCAGAGCCGTGAAAATAAAAATATTTTTTTTTCCACAAACATGATCTTTTAGTCCCCAATTTTTTTTAACCCTAGAGTAACAAGAGAAATTAGACCCCCAAAGTTGTTGTGCAATTTTTCCTGAGTACGCTAATACCCCATATGTGGGGGTAAACCACTGTTTGGGCTCACGTCGGGGCTCGGAATAAAGGGAGCACTGTTTGACTTTTTGAATGCAAAATTTGCAGGTACCAATGGTGGCGCCATGTCGCGTTTGGACACCCCCTGTTGTGCCTAAATAGTGGAAACCCCTCAATTCTAACTCTAACCCTAACCCCTACACACCCCTAACAACAACCCTAACCTCAACACACACTTAACCCTAATCCCAACCCTAACTATAACCCTAACCACAAGCCTAACCCTAATCCCAACCCTAACCCCAAAACACCCCTAACACTAATCCTAACTCTAACCCTAACCACAAGCCTAACCCTAATTCCAACCCTAACCCAAATTCCAACCCTTACCCTAATTCTAACCATAACCCTAATCTAACCCTAATTCTAACCCTAATGCTAAAAGCTAGGTTCACATTACATTTTACCAGCCCATTCAACACATAGCGTTGACAAGCTGGTAACGGTATAGCATAACGCATTATGCTATACCCACTAGCGCAGAAGAATCAGCAGATGATTCATCTGTGCTAGCGGTGACGGAGCCCAGATGCTGCAGCCCGCGTCCGAGGCTCCATCACTGAATGACAGCATGTCGCGAACACATGCCGCTTTACGGCATGCGTCGCGATGCGCCCGCAAATGGGGGTGAATGGCAGCATTAACGGACTGCATTACACAGCGTTATACCGCGGTGTAACGCAGTCCGTCTAACGGACTGCCATAACACAATAAGAACCCAGCCTAACCCTAACCCTAATGCTAACCCTAACCCTAAGGCTAACCCTAACCCTAACCTAACCCTAAGTGTAATTCTAACCCTAATAGAAACAAAAAAATATATATATATTTTCTTTATTTTATTATTTGTCCCTACCTATGGGGGTGATAAAGGGGGCGTTTATTTACTTTTTTATTTATTTTGATCACTGTGAGAGTTTATCACAGTGATCAAAATAAATGTACTGAATCTGCTGGCCGGCGGGCGCACTGCGCATGCGCCAGCCATTTTCCAAGATGGCGGCGCCCATGAAGAATCCCGGACGGATGCTGGGATGGATTCAGGGACACCAGAGGACCGGGGGAGGTGAGGGGAGATGAGGGGGGGATCGGAATGCGAGGGGGAGCAGAGGCAAGGAGGAGGTGAGCGGACCGGAGCGCAGGGGAGCAGATAGTGATGGCGGTGACCGATCGCTGCCATCAATCGGTGGCGGCGGCCGATCGCCGCTGTCACTCGGTGTGGGGAGGGTCGGAACTCGGTGTCCAGCCATGGCAGATGCTATTGCAGCATCGGCCATGGCTGGATTGTAATATTTCACCAAATTTCATTGGTGAAATATTACAAATCGGTCTGATTGGCTGTTTCACTTTTAACAGCCAATCAGAGCGATCGTAGCCACGTGGGGGTTAAGCCACCCCCACTGTGGTTATGCACAAAGGGTCTTGTGCCTGTGGGTCGGGTGACCTTTCAGTGACCCCGGTCACCCGACCTGCAGGAACATGATTTATACCATGATGCCTACGTCAGCGTCATGGGTCGGGATGCCCCTGGTTTTCATGATGCCGACGTAGGCGTCATGGGTCGGGAAGGGGTTAAAGTATGTTTTTCTGTGAAACACAGAAGCATCTCACAGTCAAACATACATGGCTGAAATGCTGTCCTGATCAATTTTCTCTTACAAATTGCCACTATTTTTACGACTATCCCCTTTTATAGGGGGTGCTCACTACGTCAGATGCGGTGCTCCAGAGTATTGGATAACCATTAATAACAAAAACAAAAACTTGGGCACTCAAATTAAATTTTTATTGTCCAGTGTAGACCAATGAGGCAAAAACCACCACTATACAAAAATAAAGCAAAAAATTACCCAATAGGAAAACAGATATTCTTCTGCAACGTTTCGGTATAAATATGCCTTTTTCAAGCTGTATCTGCTGTGGACAGGGGTCTCAGATAATGGATACTAGTTTCCATTCATGCCTGATACTTGTATGGTGTGAGGGCACGGCTTTGTTTTTGTTATTAATGGTTATCCCCTTCACCCACCAGTCTGTTTTCACCTTCCTGACCAGGCCAATTTTTTCAATTCTGACCAGTGTCATTTTATGAGGTAATAACTCTGGAATGCATCAAGGTATCCCAGTGATTCTGACATTGTTTTCTCGTGACATCTTGTACTTCATAAAGTGAAAGACAAATAGAGCAATCAGCTGCGCTAAATACTGTATCTCAAAGGAATTGGAATGAGGTGCCACCTATAAGATGTACCTTGAAGACTGAATAGAAGGTGCCAAGACTTCATATACTGTAGAGTGGCTGCCAACAGAGATATCATAGGACCATGTTAATGCCAATGCATATAAAATGACCGTTTATCAATAAACATGTCTGATTAAAACAAGTTAATAAATTAATAGGTTAATACAATAACGCTGTTGAGAGAGTAAAGAAAGGGCTCCTATGTTGGCCATTATTGTATTAACCTATTAATTTATTAACTTGTTTTAATCAGACATGTTTATTGATAAACGGTCATTTTATATGCATTGGCATTAACATGGTCCTATGATATCTCTGTTGGCAGCCACTCTACAGTATATGAAGTCTTGTCACCTTCTATTCAGTCTTCAAGGTACATCTAATAGGTGGCACCTCATTCCAATTCCTTTGAGATACAGTATTTAGCGCAGCTGATTGCTCTATTTGTCTTTTACTTTATCGGATCATTTGCTTGCAGGAATCACACAGTGCCTGTTGCATTCACCAGCAGCTCAGTGCCCCTACTTTTCTAGATCCCGACCCCTCTCAGTAGTAAGCGCCAGTGCTTTATTTATTTCTGCATCTTGTACTTCATGATAGTAGTAAAATATGTTCAATATGACTTGCATTTATTTGTGAAAATATTGGAACTATGGGGAAAATGTAGAAAATTTTCCAATTTTCAAACTTTTAATTTTTATGACCTTAAACCAGAGAATTATGTCACATGTCTATTTTACATCTGCATCATTTTTTAAAATATTTTTTTTTGTTGGGAAGTTAGAAGGGTTAAAAGTTGATCAGCAATTTCTAATATCTCTAACAAAATTTACAAAACCATTTTTTAGGGACTTCATCACATATGAAGTGACTTTGAGGGTCCTGTGCGACAGAAAATACCCCAAAATGTCACTGCCATGTTGTATGCTACACTGTTTTTTTATCACACATTTTTGTTTTCCAATAATTTTTATTGAACTTTCAAAATTTTTCAAAGGGTGGGAAGGGGAAGGGAAGGGGAAACATGGGGAATCGGGAAGGAGGAAAGAGGGGAAAAAGCGATAAGGAGGAAAAATAGGGATAGACAGGCAAACATACAGTTCAGAAATACACATATTTAAGCGTAGCTTAATATTTCAGCACCTAAAATCAAAACAGGTATTAATATTCATACAAAGATTATGAGATGCAAAATATACATAACAGAGTACTATGAAATATATGAGTAATATACAAATATTGAGTAATGTATGAAGAAACATGAGAGCCTGTCGCGTCTGGAAACACCTTAAGGTGATCCTAAGACTAGTTGGAGGGAAAAGTCCGGTTCTTTTAGTATTATAGCAAGCGGAATAAAGATCCTTTCAAGTGGATATACATGTTTGATGAAAGCAGAGAGGAGAGTCCAGGAGAGGCTGTAGAAGATGTTATTCTTGTTCTTTTCAGAAAGTCAATTCCTTCCTCCGGAGACGAGAGAGTGAACAATTTTGACGCAAATTTCACTTGAAGATTGGAAGTCATAGTCCATTGGTAAGATATCCCAGCGTGTAAGAGTTCCCGTGTGGTTTGAGAGAATGATTTCCGTTTTTGTAGGGTATCTCTAGACAAGTCCTTGAAAAAAGATAAATTGTTGTACGGAAATGGAAGACGTTTTGAGTCTCTTGTCAGCATAAGGAGATCGTTCTTTACCCCGGTAGAATAAAAAGACACAATAACATCTCGAGCAATGTTCATAGGGAGAGAGAGCAGCCTGCGAATTCTGAAAACCTTCTCAATCAGGTTTTTCTTTATTTTTAGGTAGTAAGTGAAAAATCATTGTAGAAATATAGTCCTTTAGCTGAGAAGGCTGGACCGACTCCGGAATTCCCCTGATTTTTATGTTGTTTTTCCTTTTAAAATCTTCATAGTTAGCCATGCAGTTTCTAAAGGAGATGATGTCTTTTTGAATCTTCTCCAGAGAATCTGACAGTATGGGTAGACTTTGAGCATGAATAGAAGGTGAGATCTGATGATTTTTGTATAAAGAATCCGTTATTTTTGGATCTTGAAGAGGGACATCAGAGACCTTGGTAGAATTTAAGTTAGAATCTTTAACTATGAAAGATAATGTATCTTTAAAGAGCTTCTTGATAAAAGACTCAGAGGCTTTTACTGTATTTGTTTGCTGAGGGTCGGATATTTTAAATTCGTTTTCAAATATATCAGTACCCTTTCCCAAGATATTTGCCGATGTTAAAAGGGCTCTACAGATATTGATCATAAAGCTCTCTGATGGGTAGTCGTCAGAAGCTGGTATGTTGTCTATTAAAGAAATATTAGAGATATGGTCCCCAAGTCCCGCGCCAAATTTCTCTTGACCCAAATTAATTTTATTTGGCTGAAGTAGGGATTTTTCTATGGGCTCATGAATCTCATGACAAATAGAATTCTCTGAGGAATAATGTTGGGATGAAATTTCGTCTGAATCTGTATCATTGGTAAAATCACTATCCCCATATTCAGAGGAACCTGACAGGTCAGTAAACTCTTCTGAGTGGACACTCTCTAGCCCTTCCATTGAATTAGAAGAATTATCTGTGTCATGAGTTAAATCCTGCTGATCCGTTTGATCATCTATGTCGATGCTATTTTTATTAACTGGTTCCATAGTAGAGGTAGAATTAGGAGATATTTTTTTAATTAATTCTTCAAAGCTTTTAACACAGAGAAGCCTGGTTTCATCTGTTATGGATTTTTGATATGCCAACATTTGTTTTAAAAGGGTTGCTTTCATTTATGGAGGGCATAGATTTATAATCCACGGTTTTAGTATTTAGCTGAGTACTATCAGTAGGAGAGTCAGCCAAATTGTTGCATAGTCCCATGTCATCGGTCATACTCTGGTATTGCTTTTCTTTAGTTTTGGGTATAATATTTTCAGCTTTAGGGGTCGCAGCCGTTCCAATGTCTTAATAAAGTTCCCTTGTCCGATGAGCTTCTGCGCGGTTCCCCCTTATTGTCAGGGTCACCATGTATTTCCCCTGTAATTTTAGGGGTGATATGAGGAGGTTTAAGGGTGGCACACCTCCTTAAAATAGGAAGAGGCTGTGTGGCATCATATAGCTGTAGCGGTGTTCTATTCATCACCTCCAGCAGCAGCAGCTGCACATCCGCACTGCTCTGATCCTCACCCGCCTCATGATGAGGTAAATTTTCACTCAAGTCTCTGCGATCTGGCCGAGCGCCAAAGAAGCTCCCTTCCACCGGAGCAGAGGGAAATCCCCCCTGCAGGTTCCGTAGCGGCGAGACGCTCTCCTCCCTCGCCGACGCCGCAGTACTTGCCTGGCCTCTTATGTCTTCACTGGCAGTAGGTGGGGATATCTCCGCATCACACTGGATCCCATTCCTTTGGTCCTTACTCACCGCCAGTGTCTTTGCTGATGTCACCCGACACCTCTCCTTCACAGCAGCCGACGATGACTCAGCGTGGTCGCTACCTTTTCTCCATCCTAAGTCCCAGCTGTCAGAGGGAACTCCTGAGATACTCACCAACACTGGAGCAGAAGGGGCTCTCTTCACGCAGGTCTGCGCAGCTTTTCCTGTGGGGACCAAATGCTTCAAACTCCAGCTCTTTCTGCTACAGAGGTGACAGCGTCTCCGTGGCGTTCTCCCCTTAGGTCTGCCTGTGTGGCAGCCATATTGCCTGGTGGCCTTACAGCAGACAGAGTAGCTGCAGAACCTGTTTTCTTTGCGAAATCCACTTTATTCTTCATTTTAATAGTTGCTGGCATGGTCCAGATGATTTTCCAAGACTTTTAGTCCATAAATTCCACTTTACATATGTCAATAGTAGCTTCAAATAGGGGACTCCCAGGAGCTCTGCAAGAACATGTCTGCTCCTGTCCCCTGCAAACCATGCCCCCCATCACACATTTTTGTGACATGAAATATACAGTCCCCACCCCAGGGGGGAACCTAGCCTCTCTGCTGCCTGAGGCGAACTGCAAAATGGCACCCCCCCTGTAGTAAAATCAGTACAAATAAATCTGGTTTACTCTTTACTAGCCTAACCTGATGCACATGTATAATACATACACTTTTAAATAGGAATATATTTGAAACATCGATCTTTACACTTCTCCAGGGACTCAATGCCGCCTGAGGCGAAGCGATCAACTTGCTTCATTTTAGGTGTGCCCCTGGCCGGGGAACAGTGCTTACTGTAGTGCTTCTTTCCCGGCGGCCGTCTGTGTGGTACTGATGCAGCACACAGTTGCCACACGTATTACACACACACGGATATGGATATCTCCACTAACGGTTTTTCCGGTACCGGAAATATCAGGATGTGTGAAACCAGCGTAAAGCCACATTCACACGTTCAGTATTTGGTCCGTATTTTACCTCAGTATTTGTAAGCCAAATCGGGAGTGGGTGAGAAATCCAGAAGTGATGATGTGTTTCTATTATATTTTTCCTCTGATTGTTCCACTCCTGGTTTTGGCCTACAAATACTGAGGTAAAATACTGAACGTTTGAACGTGGCCTGATAGAGGGTTTCTGCTACTTCTGACATCCCGCAGACAGAAGTTGCAGTCACAAGATGGCGCCGATAAAAGGTGGAGACGGTGACATTATACACAGGAGCTCTGTATATAGTGTCAGTGTACAGGTGATACAGTGATCACCAGTGACATTATACACAGGAGCTCTGTATATAGTGTCAATGCACAGGTAATACAGTGATCACCAGTGACATTATACACAGGAGCTCTGTATATAGTGTCAGTGTACAGGTAATACAGTGATCATAAGTGACACTATACACAGGAGCTCTGTATATAGTGTTAGTGGCTGGTATTATGGGCACACTGACTGGTACTGAGAAAAAGAAAGAAAGAACAGAGAGAGAGAAAGAGAGAGAAAAAGAACGGAGAAAGAGAAAGAACAGAGAGAGAAAGAAAGAACAGAGAGAGAGAAAGAAAGAACAGAGAGAGAAAGAAAGAGGGGAAGAAAGAAAGAACAGAGAGAAAGAAAGAGAAAGAATAGAGAGAGAAAGGAAGAACAGAGAGAAAGAAAGAGGGGAAAGAAAGAACAGAGAAGGAAAGAGGGGAAAGAAAGAACATAAAAAGAAAGGGGAAAGAAAGAACAGAGAGAGAGATAGAAAGAAGAAAAAAAGAACAGAGAGAGAAAGAAAGAGAAAGAAAGAACAGAGAGAGAAAGAAAAAACAGGGAGAGAGAAAAAAGAAAGGAGAGAGAAAGAACAGAAAGAAGGAACAGAGAGAAATAAAGAACGGAGAGAGAGAGAGAAAGAAAGAACAGATAGAAAGAACAGAGAGAGAGAAAGAAAGAGGGGAAAGAAAGAAAGAAGAGACAGAAAGAAAGAGAAAGAACAGAGAGAGAAAAGAAGAACAGAGAATTAAAGAGGGGAAAGAAAAAACAGAGAGCGAAAGAAAGAACAGAGAAAAACAGAGGGGAAAGAAAGAAAGTACAGAGAGAAAGAAAGAGGGGAAAGAAAGAAAGAACAGAGAGAGAAAGAAAGAGAAAGAACAGAGGGAAAGGAAGAACTGAGAGAAAGAAAGAGGGGAAAGAAAGAACAGAGAGAGATAGAAAGAAGAAAGGAAGAACAGAGAGAGAGAAAAAGAGGAGAAAGAAAGAACAGGGAGAGAAAGAAAGAACAGGGAGAGAGAAAGAACAGGGAAAGAGAAAAAAAGAAAGAACAGAGAGAGAAAGAACAGAGAGAAAAAATAAAGAATGGAGAGAGAAAGAAAGAACAGAGAGAAAGAAAGAACAGAGAGAAAGAAAGAACAGAGAGAGAAAGAAAGAACAGAGAGAAAAGAAAGAGGGGAAAGAAAGAACAGAGAGAGAAAGAAAGAACAGAGAGAGAAAAGAAAGAGGGGAAAGAAAGAAAGAACAGAGAGAGAAAGAAAGAGAAATAACAGAGAGAAAGGAAGAACCGAGAGAAAGAAAGAGGGGAAAGAAAGAACAGAGAAAGAAAGAGGGGAAAGAAAGAACAGAGAGAGATAGAAAGAAGAAAGGAAGAACAGAGAGAGAAAGAAAGAGGAGAAAGAAAGAACAGGGAGAGAGAAAGAACAGGGAAAGAGAAAAAAAGAAAGAACAGAGAGAGAAAGAACAGAGAGAAAAAAGAAAGAATGGAGAGAGAAAGAAAGAACAAAGAAAGAACAGAGAGAAAGAAAGAACAGAGAGAGAAGAAAGAAAGAACAGAGAGAAAAGAAAGAGGGGAAAGAAAGAACAGAGAGAGAAAGAAAAAGAACAGAGAGAAAGGAAGAACAGGGGAGAAAAAGAGGGGAAAGAACAGAGAAAGAAAGAGGAGAAAGAACAGAGAGATAGAAAGAAGAAAGAACAGAGAGAGAAAGAAAGAACAGAGAGAGAAAGAAAGAACAGGGAGAGAGAAAGAAAGAACAGGGAAAGAGAAAAAAGTAAGAAAAGAGAGAGAAAGAACAGAGAGAAAGAACAGAGAGAGAAAGAACAGAGAGAAAAAAGAAAGAATGGAGAGAGAGAGAAAGAAAGAAAAAGAACAGAGAAAGAAAGAACAGAGAGAGAAAGAAATAACAGAGAGAGAGAAAGAAAGAGGGGAAAGAAATAACAGAGATAGAAAGAGGGGAAAGAAAGAAGAGACAGAAAGAAAGAGAAAGGAAGAACAGAGAGAGAAAGAAAGAAATAAAAGAGAGATAGAAAGGAAGAACAGAGAGAACGAATGAACAGAGAGAAAGAAAGAAAGAACAGAGAGAAAGGAAGAACAGAGAGAAATAAAGAGGGGAAAGAAAAAGAACAGAGAGCGAAAGAAAGAACAGAGAGAAAGAAAGTACAGAGAGAAAAAAGAGGGGAAAGAAAGAACATAGAAAGAAAGGGGAAAGAACGAACAGAGAGAGAAAAAAGAAAGAATGAGAGAGAAAGAAATAACAGAGAGAGAAAGAACAGAGAGAGAAAAAAGAGAGAACGGAGAGAGAAAGAAAGAACAGAGAAAGAACAGAGAGAGAAAGAAAGGAGGGAAAGAAAGAACAGAGAGAGAGAGAAAGAAACAGAGCGAGAAAGAAAGATTCTATAAAGATACTATAGCAGCCCAGCTCCCATTGTAGTGCCCACCTGAGCCTCCTGGTGCAGGACAAATCATGATCCGCTCACATGGCCGACATCCCCGATTCCAAGGCGATCCCGCTGTCCGCGCTGTCGGAGGAGGACACGGTGATGGATCTGAAGCATTCCCTGAAGTGCTTCCATGGTTCCGTCACAATCTCCTCCCGAAATTACCTCATTTCCGTTCAGCTTCCAGCACATCACTTCCAGTGGAACGTCACGTGCGAGTTTTAAAGTGCTTCTCGGGGCTCTGCCGTGTACTCCTGTGTCCACGGGAAAAGTAAGCTCCTGGCCGGGACAGCGAGACAGACTATCTCTCAAAATCATGACTGTCCCGCTGGATCTGGGACAGTTGGTAGGTATGAATGCTCCCCACCATATACCGACCTCATACGTGCACGGCTCCGCACACCTCGTACACACGCGGCTCCTCTCCGCACACTTCGTACATACAGGGCTCCGCACACCTCGTACACATGCAACTCCTCTCCGCACACCTCGTACATACAGGGCTCCGCACACCTCGTACACACGCAGCTCCGCTCCGTACACCTCGTACATACGCTGCTCGGCTCCGCACACCTCGTACTCACAGGACTCCGCACACCTTGTACACACATGGCTCTTCTCCGCACACCTCATATACACGTGGCTCTGCTCCGCACACCTCGCATATACATGGCTCCGTACACTTCATACACACAGGGCTCCATTCCGTACACTTCGTACACACACGGCTCAGCACACCTCTTACACACGCAGCTCCGCTCCGCACATCTCATACACACGCGGCTCTGCTCTGCACACCTCGTACACACACGGCTCCTCTCTGCACACCTCGTACACACGCGGCTCCGCTCCACACACCTCGTACACACGTGGCTACGCTCCGCACACCTCGTACACACGCGGCTCCACTCTGCACACCTCGTACACACACGGCTCCTCTGTTGTGAATGGGTTTGAGTAGTATAGGAACTGTAGTATTCGTCAAACTCAATTTGACAGGTCGACACGCCCCCTATCATTTAATCCGTCTCCCTGTCAGCTTGATCCAGGTCGTCACGCCCTCTGGCTGAACTTTGCTCAGGCTGGGAAATCTGTGGCTGAACTTTGCTCAGGCTGTGAAATCTGGTCTGCTGGATTTTTATTCAGTGCCTTTGATTAGTCTGTGGAGTTTTTAGTGTATTAAAGGGTAGTTTTAACTCCATCCGTAGATGTAAAGCTATTTTCTAGCAGAGAATGCCCTGACATGAAATGTAAAGGGTTTGTATTAGAAGCACCCAGTAAATGTCTGTATTAGAATCCATCAGTAAATGTAAAGCTATTTTCTAGCAGAGGAGAGAAACTTTTAAGGAACCAGTAATTGTATAAGGAGTTCTAGTTAAATACAGACTTCTGTATATAACTAGTATATAAGGATTTTTAGTGAAATAAAGAGTGAATCTTGATTTTATACTGTTGTTAGAAGTCTAAATATTTTTCTATCTACTGGCTAACATGGTACAAAGATATACATCTTTACTGCACCATAGAGGTAATTTATCTATGTGTGTGTTTCACACAGGACAAGTTCTGTGATCCGTCTTTTGTGTGGGAAAAGTCAACAATTTTTATTAAGGTCTAAAATACATTATCATGGATAAAAATCCAAAAGAGTGGGATATACAGCATGCAGAAAAAATAGCCAAATGCAGACAGGTGTGAATTACATTCAAATCAATATATAATAGTGCACATCGACATATCTTATATGTTATAGCGATAATAGACTAATCCGGGGCTATACAATAATAAACCCATATATTTGTCCGTATATATGCAATCTATGTAACTCACAATATCCCCCAATAGGCAGACATATATGCACTATATATAGGATTATAAGTATTTCAATGAAGCTGGTATATCAATAAAGTAACTTCTCCATCACAGTTGCTAATATAATGATGTTACCATGCAAGTGCAGAGCTCACAATACATACTGTGCGTGCATATGAAGTCAATTAGCACATCCATATGAGGAGCTATATCAAAAAAGCAATGCAGACAGGTGTGAATTACATTCAAATCAATATATAATAGTGCACATCGACATATCTTATATGTTATAGCGATAATAGACTAATCCGGGCTATACAATAATAAACTCCATATATTTGTCCGTATATATGCAATCTATGTAACTCACAATATCCCCCAATAGGCAGACATATATGCACTATATATAGGATTATAAGTATCTCAATGAAGCTGGTATATCAATAAAGTAACTTCTCCATCACAGTTGCTAATATAATGATGTTACCATGCAAGTGCAGAGCTCACAATACATACTGTGCGTGCATATGAAGTCAATTAGCACATCCATATGAGGAGCTATATCAAAAAAGCAGCGCCATAGATTGAGATCATACCTGAATGCTGCTTGGCACCCCTTGTGTATAGCCCTCATTTCTAACAGTGTTTTTCACAGATAGATCACTTCAAGAAAACTGTCCCGACAGTTCATCCCTATAGTGTAGTTTAATGTATCAAGGTGTGTGTACAAGGTTTGGAATTGTCAGAATGAGTGAAGGTCGATGCTATGGTAATTCAGGCAAACAGTAAATAGTATTGCATGTGTATAGTCATGGGATCTTTTAAAACCAACACATTTATGTGTATTCTGATAGCAGTGCCCATAGAATGAGTGAAGGTCGATGCTATTGTGACATGTTAGAAACCACATATACTAAATAGCCCATTCAGGCAAACAGTAAATAGTATTGCATTGTGTATAGTCAGTGGGATCTTTTAAAACCAACACATTTATGTGTATTCTGATAGCAGTGCCCATAAAGCCGAAGGTTTCTAGCAATATAATATGTACTAATGTGATTTTAAAACAATGGGTTTCTGAAGGGTCTTCCCACACTACCACTCTGTGGGAAGCTGTGTGGAATGACAGGCATAAGAGACCATTCATATTAAAAACGTTTATTGCCAGAAATAATCATGATTTTACTGTAATAAATAAATACATCTCAAAGACATTTCAAGCATTGAATTAATTGTGACACCAAAATGTCGACACAAATGGCAATACAGGTCATGGGATTCTCTCTAGACAGGAACAACGCTGTTGAATGCTCCAACACGTGTAGTGAGGGTTTTTTAAAGTTGATTTCTTCTCAGCAATGAAATTTCTCACAATTGTATCATTACGCGGTTTATCAGCAGAAAACTTCTCCAATATCTTACTGAACGGTATGTTCCGAGCTAAGAAATGTAAAAAGTACAGGCAGTAGTGCCCACAGACAGTACTAATATAATGATGTTAGCATGCAAGTGCAGGGCTCACAATACATACTGTGCGTGCATATGAAGTCAATTAGCACATCCATATGAGGAGCTATATTAAAAAGCAGTTGTTGTATAGTTGGCCAATCAAAATATTAGTTATGCGTTAGCTATCAGTGTCAACCATAGCAGCTCTCAGAGTTTTACTGTATTAAAGGGTAGTTTTAACTCCATCCGTAGATGTAAAGCTATTTTCTAGCAGAGAGTGCCCTATTTGTGCACTGACATGAACTGTAAAGGGTTTGTATTAGAAGCACCCAGTAAATGTCTGTATTAGAATCCATCAGTAAATGTATGTAAAGCTCATTTCTAGCAGGCTTGTATAAATGTCCCCCAGTAAATGTGTAAAAGTTTGGAACTGATATGCCTGAATGTAAAGGTGATTTCTAACACTCTCTGTTAGAGATGTCTGGAACTACATTCAAATCATATATAATAGTGCACATCTCCATATCTTATATGTTATAAACGATAATAGCAGTCTATGTAACTCACAATATCCCCCAATAGGCAGACAATATGCACTATAATAGGATTATAAGTATCTCAATGAAGCATGTATATCAATAAAGTAACTTCCCCATCACAGATGCTAATATAATGATGTTAGCATGCAAGTGCAGGGCTCACAATACATACTGTGCGTGCATATGAAGTCAATTAGCACATCCATATGAGGAGCTATATTAAAAAGCAGTTGTGTATAGTTGGCCAGTCAAATATTAGTTATGCGTTCGCTATCAGTGTCAACCATAGCAGCTCTCATGATGCTAGCTAATCACAGATGCTAATATAATGATGTTAGCATGCAAGTGCAGGGCTCACAATACATACTGTGCGTGCATATGAAGTCAATTAGCACATCCATATGAGGAGCTATATTAAAAAAGCAGTTGTGTATAGTTGGCCAATCAAATATTAGTTATGCGTTCACTACCACTGTCAACCATAGCAGCTCTCATGATGCTAGCTATTCTGATCACCTTATCATATCAACCATGAAGCCTCTTTTAACCCCTTTCACAATAATGTACAGAGGTGATTTTATGTTTTAATACTGATAGACATATTGTGAACGGACATATAGGGTCCATGTGAGACACCATATTTTTCAAATATTAGTTAAGCGTATATTTCAACATTTTGCTCCTTCACAGATTTATTTTACATTATTTTTTTATTTTGCTTAAGGATCGTGTACAGAGGAGTTTTTAGTTTTAATACTGATAGACATATTGTGAACGGACATATAGGGTCCGTGTGAGACATGTCTGGACAAGTCCGGGCATGTCTGGGCATGCCTGGACAAGTCCTGGTCACGGGGCAGCCGTGGAAAAAACAATACTGAAATTCAAAAACTATGTGCTGGCCGTTAACACGCGCACAGTCATCTAGAAAATATTGAGCGAGTTGCTTCACAAACCCTCTCAAGGCATGTTGAATGTTAACGTTCCCGCTATGAGCTACACACATGACCAACTGTATAGCCTGGGATGCGTAGCGTTCTTGCAGCGCAAGCCTATTTTTAAAGACGCTAAGACCATCAGATATAAAAGACAGGCATGTTGAGACGTGGCCGGCCTATTTTGGTACATACCCACTCCTATGCAACGATACTGAGTAGCGTTCAACAAAAATCAGGTACAAACTTTTAACATACCTGTGTTTCGGGCGCTCATGCCATACCAGAAGCACTCTGTGCCATGTACCATAGCCCATAATAATCGATCTTGATCAGTATTCAACAAAAAATTGGGTGCAAACTTTTTTAGCATAGCTGTGTTTCTGACTCCCATGTCGTACCAGAAAGACCTATTTTGGCACAGCCTACACCTATGCAGCGGTTTTGACCACTACTCACAAAAATGGCTACAAACTTTTTAACATATCTGTGTTTCGGACTATCATGTCATAGCAGAGCACCCTGTGCCATGTACTCTAGACCATAATATTCGTTTTTGATCAACATTCAACAAAAAAAATTGAGGCATGTTGAGACGTGTCCCGGCCTATTTTGGCACATGACAAATGTTTCTGACTATCATGTCATAGCAAAAGCACCCTGTGCCATGTACTCTAGACCATAATATTCGTTTTGATCACCATTCAACAAAAAATTGAGGCATGTTGAGACGTGTCCCGGCCTATTTTGGCACATGACAAATGTTTCTGACTCTCATGTCATACCAGAAGCACCCTGTGCCATGTACTCTAGACCATAATATTTCACATCGGGTATGGGAAACTACATAGCTTTGTTTTCTCAGGTATTTAAAAAGTGTGGAAAACTGAAAATCCCGCGACCTGTGGTAATTTAGTGAGAACCATATAGACAAATTGGGTATCGTCACACACGAGACCACGACACCTCGGGCTATCACATTTACCATTAGTTTTCAAAAATCAGCTCCTTAACAATAAAGTAAGAATGTAGTGTCCTGCATTGTGGTCTATAAATGTATAGTTTGGTCACCATTCAACAAAAAATTGAGGCATGTTGAGACGTGTCCCGGCTATTTTGGCACATGACAAATGTTTCTGACTCTCATGTCATACCAGAAGCACCCTGTGCCATGTACTCTAGACCATATATTTCACATCGGGTATGGGAACTACATAGCTTTGTTTTCTCAGGTATTTAAAAAAGTGTGGAAAACTGAAAATCCCGCGACCTGTGGTAATTTAGTGAGAACCATATAGACAAATCGGTATCGTCACACACGAGACCACGACACCTCGGGCTATCACATTTACCATTAGTTTTCAAAAATCAGCTCCTTAACAATAAAGTAAGAATCGTGTGTCCTGCATTGTGGTCTATAAATGTATAGTTTGAAAATTTACCGTTGCTAAAGAACAGTAAAAAGTCGTGCGTACAACTATCAACCCCAAACTCTCACCACTATCACAAACACTATTGCCTACAGAGGCGGCCAGCGAGAATTTCCGTATGTGTGTATCAAGATGCTCCCTGCTATGACCGAATGTTTGCTCGTGGATGCTGGCATTTCCAGTGACATCATAGTTGTGTAAATGCGCAGGGGCACGTGTATCGATCCCCTAGGTGTAATGCGTGATCATTTTAATTATTTTTCAATTCATAACCACACGTTCTCAGGCAGACAGGTTTATTTCACAGAAGTTGACTGTACAGTTGCATAATCTTTGTTTAAAATCATACATTTGCATAATTTTGTTTAAAATCGCACAGCTCTGCAATAATGTCGGGTGTTGGACATGCACTTATCAGTCTTTCATACGTGTCGCAGAAAGATTTAGTCTGTTCTGCGAGAGTTTATTATGCACGTACTGTGCAGACATGTCAAGAAACATTTGGGGTGTTTCACCAGTCCATACGGGTGTTGGTGTGTAAGGCGATCGACCATCATCCTTCTGCTTCTTACTTACACGCCGGCGTGATACAGTGCGTTTCTTTGGTGCTAATGCATCGGCTGAATTGGCAGCTGCGGCTTCCGCGTTGCTATTTGCAGATTCTGTAGCTTGACACAGACGCATATTCTTAAGCCGACTACTCTCAGCATTCCCGGGGTGCTCGGTTGGCGCGTCGTTTTCTTCACGATCTGCGACACACCCGTGTGAAAGAGGCTCCGTTCTCACCTCCGTTCTGTTCTCAAATCCATAATTGCGCTGCTGCAAAACTCGCGAATGACGATCCTCCGTAACTAAAGAAAAGATACGTGGTGTAGTTAACCGCTAAGTGGGGGAGATATAGGAAGAGCTACATGAGCCACTTGGCTCTGATTCAACGCGATATTTGTAAAGCTACTAGCACCGATTATCTGTGAAACCGATGCATGATTGTTTGTATAAGTACACTATAGAGCGGCCTAGACATATATATACTTACAAGAATCCCCCGGGTGCTGATCTACAGAGAATGCTGAATTAACAGACATTCTCGCTGCTGGGGCGCCGCCGTATGGGCTGTTTTCTCCCTCAAACTGCAACCTCACGGGCGATACTTTAGCAGCTGTAAATAAAATATAGCATACATGAATGCGCACAACACATTCACAAAGCTAACTTGACACACGTAAATAAAATATATCTACTAGTTACCGCAGAAATTTTTATCTGCGTGTATAAGTACACTATAGAGATGCGTAGACATATATGCTTACAAGTATGAGACGTGTAGTGTAGTTCAGAGATTGGTGAATTAAACGGTGTGGAGGTGCTCGGGCGTTTTCGTATGGGTGTGTTTTCTTTTTCAAGCTGCAGCCTCCTGCTCGTTAGTTTAACATCTGTAAATAAAATATAACTATTACTCGCCACAGAAATGATATCTACGCGGGCCACACGCACAAAGCTAATACAGGGTAATGATGTTTGGGGGTTCTGTCGTGAAATATTACTTCTACAATATTGCATCAACGCGGTTAGTCGCTATGATCCCTCTGTAAAACATGAATGGGATGTTTTTTCTGCCCTTACCATGGGGGCAGTGACAGAGGGCGTGTTCTCTCTGCTAGCCCTAATAAAACGGGTAGCTCACAAGCAATACAGTTCGCACTTGTTCACAACTCACAGACCACAACTCCGATCTGAACAGGACTATAGTGAGTATTTTTACGGATTTCGTTTCAATTATATTTAAGTCTGTGTAGTAATTGCATGAATAGGTTACCCTTGTTTTCATAGTTGGTCTTTAGAGCTAAAGTGCGTATTTTTATGTCTCGTGAATATCCACGTTTGTTTCAATTATATTTAAGTTTGTGTAGTATTTGCATGAACAGCTTAGTCGTGTTTTCATACTTGATCTTTATTTGCTTTAATTTAATAGAGGACCCTTTTTATTCAAGATGGAGTCCAGATATTCTCTGCGTTCAATATTCTGCTTTGCTTTCACCAGAACAATCGGGTAAATTTTACACCGTATATAGTGTACGTCGTATTGTGTCGGGCTGTCTGAGTCTGCGCTTTGTATATATAAACGATATATTTCATTCTTATTTAAGAAGAGGGAGTCCATTCAGACTACTCCTACGAGAACCGGTTCATTACGCAGAACCTGTTTAGAGGAAGGCAACTCTGCTAGCGGGCGACGAGCTTCAAGCTCTCACCAGTCTATCACAGGCAAGAAACCTATAGCTATATCATATGTTTTAAACCTATGTATCTAGACGTGTAAACGTGGTAGCTGTAAATTTATAATGCCTACTATTAATATTAATAATTAATATAGACTGCCGCTAAAATCCATACAGTTAATTTTATTTTAGCTGACTGGGTCGTTAGCTAGACATGTTTTAATAATATAAACATTTTCTCATACAGATACAGCTGTAGCGGACTGGGCGGTTGGAAACCCTGTGGCGACTGAGCCGCTCGAGCATCGCGATTCCGATGTTGAGATCGTGGAGGATCCCAGGATTCAGATGTCGAGTTCGTCGAACTGGACTATAATCCTCCCAACGCTCCTAAAAGATGGGGTGATTCGCTAAGCACACGGCTCTGGAATAGAAAAGGTAGCGGGTCCTTGAAACCCGGGTGATATGTGTGTTTGTATCCTCTGTACCCTGTGACCCCACCGATAACTAGTGGGTATATTTTATTTACGCGCGTTACGATAGCTTTGCGAATTTAGCTTTGTGCGTGTGGCCCGCGTAGATATCATTTCTGTGGCGAGTAATAGTTATATTTTATTTACAGATGTTAAACTAACGAGCAGGAGGCTGCAGCTTGAAAAGAAAAACACACCCATACGAAAACGCCCGAGCACCTCCACACCGTTTAATTCACCAATCTCTGAACTACACTACACGTCTCATACTTGTAAGCATATATGTCTACGCATCTCTATAGTGTACTTATACACGCAGATAAAAATTTCTGCGGTAACTAGTAGATATATTTTATTTACGTGTGTCAAGTTAGCTTTGTGAATGTGTTGTGCGCATTCATGTATGCTATATTTTATTTACAGCTGCTAAAGTATCGCCCGTGAGGTTGCAGTTTGAGGGAGAAAACAGCCCCATACGGCGGCGCCCCAGCAGCGAGATGTCTGTTAATTCAGCATTCTCTGTAGATCAGCACCCGGGGGATTCTTGTAAGTATATATATGTCTAGGCCGCTCTATAGTGTACTTATACAAACAATCATGCATCGGTTTCACAGATAATCGGTGCTAGTAGCTTTACAAATATCGCGTTGAATCAGAGCCAAGTGGCTCATGTAGCTCTTCCTATATCTCCCCCACTTAGCGGTTAACTACACCACGTATCTTTTCTTTAGTTACGGAGGATCGTCATTCGCGAGTTTTGCAGCAGCGCAATTATGGATTTGAGAACAGAACGGAGGTGAGAACGGAGCCTCTTTCACACGGGTGTGTCGCAGATCGTGAAGAAAACGACGCGCCAACCGAGCACCCCGGGAATGCTGAGAGTAGTCGGCTTAAGAATATGCGTCTGTGTCAAGCTACAGAATCTGCAAATAGCAACGCGGAAGCCGCAGCTGCCAATTCAGCCGATGCATTAGCACCAAAGAAACGCACTGTATCACGCCGGCGTGTAAGTAAGAAGCAGAAGGATGATGGTCGATCGCCTTACACACCAACACCCGTATGGACTGGTGAACACACCAAAATGTTTCTTGACATGTCTGCACAGTACGTGCATAATAAACTCTCGCAGAACAGACTAAAATCTTTCTGCGACACGTATGAAAGACTGATAAGTGCATGTCCAACACCCGACATTATTGCAGAGCTGTGCGATTTTAAACAAAATTATGCAAATGTATGATTTTAAACAAAGATTATGCAACTGTACAGTCAACTTCTGTGAAATAAACCTGTCTGCCTGAGAACGTGTGGTTATGAATTGAAAAATAATTAAAATGATCACGCATTACACCCTAGGGGATCGATACACGTGCCCCTGCGCATTTACACAACTATGATGTCACTGGAAATGCCAGCATCCACGAGCAAACATTCGGTCATAGCAGGGAGCATCTTGATACACACATACGGAAATTCTCGCTGGCCGCCTCTGTAGGCAATAGTGTTTGTGATAGTGGTGAGAGTTTTGGGGTTGATAGTTGTACGCACGACTTTTTACTGTTCTTTAGCAACGGTAAATTTTCAAACTATACATTTATAGACCACAATGCAGGACACTACGATTCTTACTTTATTGTTAAGGAGCTGATTTTTGAAAACTAATGGTAAATGTGATAGCCCGAGGTGTCGTGGTCTCGTGTGTGACGATACCCGATTTGTCTATATGGTTCTCACTAAATTACCACAGGTCGCGGGATTTTCAGTTTTCCACACTTTTTTAAATACCTGAGAAAACAAAGCTATGTAGTTCCCATACCCGATGTGAAATATTATGGTCTAGAGTACATGGCACAGGGTGCTTCTGGTATGACATGAGAGTCAGAAACATTTGTCATGTGCCAAAATAGGCCGGGACACGTCTCAACATGCCTCAATTTTTTGTTGAATGGTGACCAAACTATACATTTATAGACCACAATGCAGGACACTACGATTCTTACTTTATTGTTAAGGAGCTGATTTTTGAAAACTAATGGTAAATGTGATAGCCCGAGGTGTCGTGGTCTCGTGTGTGACGATACCCAATTTGTCTATATGGTTCTCACTAAATTACCACAGGTCGCGGATTTTCAGTTTTCCACACTTTTTTAAATACCTGAGAAAACAAAGCTATGTAGTTCCCATACCCGATGTGAAATATTATGGTCTAGAGTACATGGCACAGGGTGCTTCTGGTATGACATGAGAGTCAGAAACATTTGTCATGTGCCAAAATAGGCCGGGACACGTCTCAACATGCCTCAATTTTTTGTTGAATGGTGATCAAAACGAATATTATGGTCTAGAGTACATGGCACAGGGTGCTTTTGCTATGACATGATAGTCAGAAACATTTGTCATGTGCCAAAATAGGCCGGGACACGTCTCAACATGCCTCAATTTTTTTGTTGAATGTTGATCAAAAACGAATATTATGGTCTAGAGTACATGGCACAGGGTGCTTCTGCTATGACATGATAGTCCGAAACACAGATATGTTAAAAAGTTTGTAGCCATTTTTGTTGAGTAGTGGTCAAAACCGCTGCATAGGTGTAGGCCTGTGCCAAAATAGGTCTTTCTGGTACGACATGGGAGTCAGAAACACAGCTATGCTAAAAAAAGTTTGCACCCAATTTTTTGTTGAATACTGATCAAGATCGATTATTATGGGCTATGGTACATGGCACAGAGTGCTTCTGGTATGGCATGAGCGCCCGAAACACAGGTATGTTAAAAGTTTGTACCTGATTTTTGTTGAACGCTACTCAGTATCGTTGCATAGGAGTGGGTATGTACCAAAATAGGCCGGGCCACGTCTCAACATGCCTGTCTTTTATATCTGATGGTCTTAGCGTCTTTAAAAATAGGCTTGCGCTGCAAGAACGCTACGCATCCCAGGCTATACAGTTGGTCATGTGTGTAGCTCATAGCGGGAACGTTAACATTCAACATGCCTTGAGAGGGTTTGTGAAGCAACTCGCTCAATATTTTCTAGATGACTGTGCGCGTGTTAACGGCCAGCACATAGTTTTTGAATTTCAGTATTGTTTTTTCCACGGCTGCCCCGTGACCAGGACTTGTCCAGGCATGCCCAGACATGCCCGGACTTGTCCAGACATGTCTCACACGGACCCTATATGTCCGTTCACAATATGTCTATCAGTATTAAAACATAAAAACTCCTCTGTACACGATCCTTAAGCAAAATAAAAAAATAATGTAAAATAAATCTGTGAAGGAGCAAAATGTTGAAATATACGCTTAACTAATATTTGAAAAATATGGTGTCTCACATGGACCCTATATGTCCGTTCACAATATGTCTATCAGTATTAAAACATAAAATCACCTCTGTACATTATTGTGAAGGGGTTAAAAGAGGCTTCATGGTTGATATGATAAGGTGATCAGAATAGCTAGCATCATGAGAGCTGCTATGGTTGACAGTGGTAGTGAACGCATAACTAATATTTGATTGGCCAACTATACACAACTGCTTTTTTAATATAGCTCCTCATATGGATGTGCTAATTGACTTCATATGCACGCACAGTATGTATTGTGAGCCCTGCACTTGCATGCTAACATCATTATATTAGCATCTGTGATTAGCTAGCATCATGAGAGCTGCTATGGTTGACACTGATAGCGAACGCATAACTAATATTTGACTGGCCAACTATACACAACTGCTTTTTAATATAGCTCCTCATATGGATGTGCTAATTGACTTCATATGCACGCACAGTATGTATTGTGAGCCCTGCACTTGCATGCTAACATCATTATATTAGCATCTGTGATGGGGAAGTTACTTTATTGATATACATGCTTCATTGAGATACTTATAATCCTATATATAGTGCATATATGTCTGCCTATTGGGGGATATTGTGAGTTACATAGACTGCTATTATCGTTATAACATATAAGATATGGAGATGTGCACTATTATATATTGATTTGAATGTAGTTCCAGACATCTCTAACAGAGAGTGTTAGAAATCACCTTTACATTCAGGCATATCAGTTCCAAACTTTTACACATTTACTGGGGGACATTTATACAAGCCTGCTAGAAATGAGCTTTACATACATTTACTGATGGATTCTAATACAGACATTTACTGGGTGCTTCTAATACAAACCCTTTACAGTTCATGTCAGTGCACAAATAGGGCACTCTCTGCTAGAAAATAGCTTTACATCTACGGATGGAGTTAAAACTACCCTTTAATACAGTAAAACTCTGAGAGCTGCTATGGTTGACACTGATAGCTAACGCATAACTAATATTTGATTGGCCAACTATACACAACTGCTTTTTAATATAGCTCCTCATATGGATGTGCTAATTGACTTCATATGCACGCACAGTATGTATTGTGAGCCCTGCACTTGCATGCTAACATCATTATATTAGTACTGTCTGTGGGCACTACTGCCTGTACTTTTTACATTTCTTAGCTCGGAACATACCGTTCAGTAAGATATTGGAGAAGTTTTCTGCTGATAAACCGCGTAATGATACAATTGTGAGAAATTTCATTGCTGAGAAGAAATCAACTTTAAAAAACCCTCACTACACGTGTTGGAGCATTCAACAGCGTTGTTCCTGTCTAGAGAGAATCCCATGACCTGTATTGCCATTTGTGTCGACATTTTGGTGTCACAATTAATTCAATGCTTGAAATGTCTTTGAGATGTATTTATTTATTACAGTAAAATCATGATTATTTCTGGCAATAAACGTTTTTAATATGAATGGTCTCTTATGCCTGTCATTTCCACACAGCTTCCCACAGAGTGGTAGTGTGGGAAGACCCTTCAGAAACCCATTGTTTTAAAATCACATTAGTACATATTATATTTGCTAGAAACCTTCGGCTTTATGGGCACTGCTATCAGAATACACATAAATGTGTTGGTTTTAAAAGATCCCACTGACTATACACAATGCAATACTATTTACTGTTTGCCTGAATGGGCTATTTAGTATATGTGGTTTCTAACATGTCACAATAGCATCGACCTTCACTCATTCTATGGGCACTGCTATCAGAATACACATAAATGTGTTGGTTTTAAAAGATCCCACTGACTATACACAATGCAATACTATTTACTGTTTGCCTGAATTACCATAGCATCGACCTTCACTCATTCTGACAATTCCAAACCTTGTACACACACCTTGATACATTAAACTACACTATAGGGATGAACTGTCGGGACAGTTTTCTTGAAGTGATCTATCTGTGAAAAACACTGTTAGAAATGAGGGCTATACACAAGGGGTGCCAAGCAGCATTCAGGTATGATCTCACATCTATGGCGCTGCTTTTTTGATATAGCTCCTCATATGGATGTGCTAATTGACTTCATATGCACGCACAGTATGTATTGTGAGCTCTGCACTTGCATGGTAACATCATTATATTAGCAACTGTGATGGAGAAGTTACTTTATTGATATACCAGCTTCATTGAGATACTTATAATCCTATATATAGTGCATATATGTCTGCCTATTGGGGGATATTGTGAGTTACATAGATTGCATATATACGGACAAATATATGGAGTTTATTATTGTATAGCCCCGGATTAGTCTATTATCGCTATAACATATAAGATATGTCGATGTGCACTATTATATATTGATTTGAATGTAATTCACACCTGTCTGCATTTGGCTATTTTTCTGCATGCTGTATATCCCACTCTTTTGGATTTTTATCCACGATAATGTATTTTAGACCTTAATAAAAATTGTTGACTTTTCCCACACAAAAGACGGATCACAGAACTTGTCCTGTGTGAAACACACACATAGATAAATTACCTCTATGGTGCAGTAAAGATGTATATCTTTGTACCATGTTAGCCAGTAGATAGAAAAATATTTAGACTTCTAACAACAGTATAAAATCAAGATTCACTCTTTATTTCACTAAAAATCCTTATATACTAGTTATATACAGAAGTCTGTATTTAACTAGAACTCCTTATACAATTACTGGTTCCTTAAAAGTTTCTCTCCTCTGCTAGAAAATAGCTTTACATTTACTGATGGATTCTAATACAGACATTTACTGGGTGCTTCTAATACAAACCCTTTACATTTCATGTCAGGGCATTCTCTGCTAGAAAATAGCTTTACATCTACGGATGGAGTTAAAACTACCCTTTAATACACTAAAAACTCCACAGACTAATCAAAGGCACTGAATAAAAATCCAGCAGACCAGATTTCACAGCCTGAGCAAAGTTCAGCCACAGATTTCCCAGCCTGAGCAAAGTTCAGCCAGAGGGCGTGACGACCTGGATCAAGCTGACAGGGAGACGGATTAAATGATAGGGGGCGTGTCGACCTGTCAAATTGAGTTTGACGAATACTACAGTTCCTATACTACTGGTTTGAGATGAGTTCTGAGCAGAGGCTCCTCTGGTGGTTACCAGCGGTGCTAGTCTGTCCAGTGAAGATTGTGAGGACTGGGAATCAGGTGTTACTGATTGGTCTTATATAAGGGAGTCACCTTCCCATCAGGGTTGCCGGTGATCAATTGTTCTGGTCTGGATCCTTTATTCCTGTTTCCCTTGTAGCCTGCTGTGTCGTGTCTGCATCTCCTGCTAACAGATAAGACATTTTCTTCTTTGTGTTTGTGCTATATTTTTGCATTTTGTCCTGCACTTCTTTGGGGGCCTTCAGGGTCCCCTCCGGGGCTTCTGCCCTCTCGGTTTTGTTCAGCCACTGATGTTTGTACTTTTGCTTTTTCCAGTTTTTTCAGTGGCTGCTGTTTTGATTTTGTTACACCAGAGAACTAATTTAGGTGGAAGAGGTCGTGTGATCTCAGGTGTTTTTGAAATTAATAGAGTTGGTGCCTTTCAGGGTTTTCTGGGATTGCAGTAAGTACCCTTCCTATCCTTTTCTATTTAGTTAGTTTGGGCCCCAGCGTTTGCTCATACTATTTTCTTTCTGTGTCAGTATTTCATCTTGTCTAACCGCCATTACATGTTTGGGGGCTTTCTGTTATCTTTGGGGTTCTGCTCCGGGCAGATAGCTTTCCTATTTCTATCTTTAGGTGTAGTTAGTTTCTCAGGTTGTGATGAGGCGTCTAGGACCAACGTAGGAACGCTCCACGGCTGCCTCTAGTTGTGGTGGTTAGTCAGGGTACTGCAATCTCATAGATTCCAACTGCTCTGGTGTATTGCCTTTTTTACCTGCACTCCTCAGCTACCTAAACATAACAGTATCACCGGCCTAAAAATTGAAAATTGTATGGTACTCACAGAAGGGAAAAAATATTGTGAAAGAAAAAAGGTTGTCAGAGTTGTCAGAGATATTTTTCTGTTTGTTGCATTTTTTTTTCCCTCTGTATCTCTGGGTGCTGGGGAGGATCTTTTCTCTCAATGGAGTTTGCACAGATGTCTGGCCGTGTGGATCAGCTTACCACTGAGGTTCGGAGTATTGCTATCTATCTTGCTGGGTTGCCTGTTGTGGAACCTAGGATTCCCATGCCAGATTTGTTTTTAGGGGATCGAGCTAAGTTTCAGAATTTCAAAAATAATTGTAAATTGTTTTTTGCCTTAAAACCTAAGTCCTCAGGGAATGCAGCGCAGCAGGTTCAAATTATCATCTCTCTCCTGCGCGGCGATCCTCAGGATTGGACTTTTTCCCTGATACCTGGGGATCCTGTTTTGAGTGATGTTGATGCGTTTTTTCAGGCCTTGGGGTTATTGTACGATGAGCCTAATGTCACTGATCAAGCTGAAAAAGCCTTGTTGGCATTAAATCAGGGGCTTGATGACGCTGAGTTATACTGTCAGAGATTCCGTAGGTGGGCAGTCCTGACCAAATGGAATGACGACGCTTTGGCAGCCCTTTTCTGGAAGGGTCTGTCTGATAATGTAAAGTGTTGTGAATGGGTTTGAGATGAGTTCTGAGCAGAGGCTCCCTCTGGTGGTTACAAGCGGTGCTAGTGAAGATTGTGAGGACTGGGAATCAGGTGTTACTGACTGGTCTTATATAAGGGAGTCATTTTCCCATCAGGGTTGCCGGTGATCAATTGTTCTGGTCTGAATCCTTCATTCCAGTTTCCCTTGTAGCCTGCTGTGTGTCGTGTCTGCATCTCCTGCTTACAGATAAGACTTTTGCTTCTTTTGTGTTTGTGCTATATTTTTGCATTTTGTCCTGCACTTCTTTGGGGGCCTTCAGGGTCCCCTCCGGGGCTTCTGCCCTCTCAGTTTAGTTCAGCCACTGAGTTTTCTTCTTTTGCTTTTTCCAGTTTTTCCAGTGGCTGCTGTTTTTATTTTGTTACACCAGAGAACTAATTTAGGTGGTAGAGGTCGTGTGATCTCAGGTGATTTTGAAATTAGTAGAGTTGGTGCTTTTCAGGGTTTTCTGGGATTGCAGTAAGTACCCTTCCTATCCTTTTCTATTTAGATAGTTTGGGCCCCAGCGTTTGCTCATACTATTTTCTTTCTGTGTCAGTATTTCCTCTTGTCTAACCGCCATTACATGTTTGGGGGCTTTCTGTTATCTTTGGGGTTCTGCTCCGGGGCAGATAGCTTTCCTATTTCTATCTTTAGGTGTAGTTAGTTTCTCAGGCTGTGACGAGGCGTCTAGGACCAACGTAGGAACGCTCCACGGCTGCCTCTAGTTGTGGTGGTTAGTCAGGGTACTGCAATCTCATAGATTCCAACTGCTCTGGTGTATTGCCTTTTTTACCTGCACTCCTCAGCTACCGAAACATAACAGTATCACCGGCCTAAAAATTGAAATTGTATGGTACTCACAGAAGGAAAAAAAATATTGTGAAAGAAAAAAAAGTCAGAGTTGTCAGAGATATTTTTCTGTTTGTTGCATTTTTTTTTTTTTTCTCTGTATCTCTGGGTGCTGGGGAGGATCTTTTCTCCCAATGGAGTTTGCACAGTTGTCTGGCCGTGTGGATCAGCTTGCCACTGAGGTTCAGAGTATTGCTGCATATCTTGCTAGGTTGCCTGTTGTGGAACCTAGGATCCCCATGCCAGATTTGTTTTTAGGGGATCGAGCTAAGTTTCAGAATTTCAAAAATAATTGTAAATTGTTTTTTGCCTTAAAATCTAAGTCCTCAGGAAACGCAGCGCAGCAGGTTCAAATTATCATCTCTCTCCTGCGCGGCGATCCTCAGGATTGGGCTTTTTCCCTGATACCTGGGGATCCTGTTTTGAGTGATGTTGATGCGTTTTTTCAGGCTTTGGGGTTATTGTACGATGAGCCTAATGTCACTGATCAAGCTGAAAAAACCTTGTTGGCATTAAATCAGGGGCTTGATGACGCTGAGTTATACTGTCAGAGATTCTGTAGGTGGGCAGTCCTGACCAAATGGAATGACGACGCTTTGGCGGCCCTTTTCCAGAAGGGTCTGTCAGATAATGTAAAGGATGTTATGGTGGGATTCCCTGTCCCCTCTGGTCTCAATGATTCTATGTCATTAGCGATTCAAATTGACAGACGTTTGCGTGAGCGGAGAAGTATGCGTGGAATGGTGTTGCCTCGTGAACCACCTTCTGAACCCATGCAGTGTGATAGAGTGGTGTCTGGGGCACAGCGTCATGAGTTTCGAATGCGCAATGGGTTATGTTTCTACTGTGGTGATGCCTCTCATGCTATTTCAGTCTGCCCTAAGCGGGGAAGACGTTTTGCACGCTCAGTTGTCTTGGGTAGTGTTCAGACTAAGTTTTTATTAACTGTCACTCTGATATGCTCTCTGTCCTCATTTTCTGCTCAGGCTTTCGTTGATTCTGGAGCAGCTATTAACCTGATGGATTATGATTTTGCTAAACGTTGTGGGTTTCCCTTGATACCCCTACAGAAGTCTATTCCCCTACTGGGGATCGATTCTACCCCTTTGGCTGAGAATAAACCTCAGTTTTCTACTCAGGTGATAATGAGGGTTGAACCTGATCACCAGGAGTGCTGCAAATTTTTGGTTCTATATAATCTGCATGACATTATCGTGCTGGGTTTCCCTTGGTTACAGTCTCATAATCCTGTTTTTGATTGGAAATCTGTGTCTGTAACCAGTTGGGGCTGCCAATGTGTTAATACCAACACTCCTGTTTTTTCTGCCTCACCCCAGGCTCAGGATGTTCCTGACTTTTTGTTTGATTTTTCTGATGTGTTTAGCGAAAGTAAATCTGCATCCTTGCCTCCCCATAGGAGCTATGACTGCGCTATTGAATTAGTGCCGGGTAGTAAATTCCCTAAAGGTCGCCTTTTTAACTTGTCTGTACCTGAACATGACGCTATGCGGTCTTATATCAAGGAATCATTGGAGAAGGGTCATATCAGACCATCCTCTTCACCCTTAGGTGCCGGTTTTTTCTTTGTGGCCAAAAAAGATGGTTCATTAAGGCCGTGTATTGATTATCGTCTCTTGAACAATATTACTGTGAAATATCAATACCCGTTACCCTTGATTTCTGACCTGTTTTCCAGGGTGAAAAACGCTACTTGGTTTACCAAGCTTGACCTCAAGGGGGGCGTATAACCTTATTCGCATTAAGCACGGGGATGAATGGAAGACGGCATTCAATACCCTGAAGGGCATTTTGAGTACCTAGTGATGCCCTTTGGGCTCACTAATGCTCCTTCCGTCTTCCAGTCCTTCATGAATGACATTTTCAGGGATTTTGTGGACAAATTTCTGATTGTTTATTTGGATGATATCTTGATTTTTTCTAATGACTGGGACTCTCATGTGAAACATGTTCGAACTGTATTCCAGATTTTGAGAGAGAATGCTCTGTATGTGAAGGGATCAAAGTGTCTTTTTGGCGTACAGAGGATCTCATTTCTGGGATTCATTTTGTCCCCATCTGTTATTGAAATGGACCCGGTCAAGGTTCAGGCCATCTGTGATTGGGTCCAACCTACTTCATTAAAGGCTCTTCAGAGATTTTTGGGTTTTGCCAATTTTTATCGTAAATTTATTGGTAATTTCTCGGTTATTGTTAAACCATTAACTGATTTGACCAGAAAGGGTTCTGATGTGGTGAATTGGCCTCCTGAGGCAGTCTCTGCATTTCAGGAACTTAAGCAGAGATTCACTTCTGCTCCTGTTCTACGGCAGCCTGATGTTTCTCTGCCATTTCAGGTGGAGGTTGATGCCTCTGAAATTGGGGCAGGTGCCGTTTTGTCCCAAAAAGATCCAGAGACCTCTAAAAGTAACCCTTGTGCCTTTTTCTCTCGAAAATTTTCTCCTACTGAACGTAATTATGACGTAGGTAATCGGGAGTTATTGGCCATGAAGTGGGCTTTTGAAGAGTGGAGACATTGGCTGGAGGGAGCCAAACATCAGGTGGTGGTCCTTACGGACCATAAGAATCTGGTCTATCTGGAATCTGCCAAGCGACTCAATCCTAGACAGGCCAGGTGGGCCTTGTTTTTCACACGTTTTAATTTTGTGGTTTCCTTTCTTCCTGGCACTAAGAATGTTAAGGCGGATGCCCTCTCGAGGAGTTTCCTTGCGGACTCTCCTGAGTTATCTGATCCTTCTGTGATTTTGAAAGAGGGTGTAGTTCTTTCCGCCATCTCGCCCAATTTGAGACTTGCTCTGGAGGGGTGTCAGGAGGATAGGCCCGAGCGCTGCCCTGTTGGAAAATTGTTTGTCCCGGACCAATGGAAAAAGAGTGTGATGTCTGAGATTCATTGTTCCGCATTGGCTGGGCATCCCGGAATTTTTGGTACCAGAGACTTGGTTAGTCGGTCCTTTTGGTGGCCTACCTTGTCTCGTGATGTCAGGGAATTTGTGCAGTCCTGCGGGACTTGCTCTCGCTCCAAGCCTTGCTCTCGCTCTAGTGGTTTGTTGAAGCCATTGCCTGTGCCCAAGAGACCATGGACCCATATCTCTATGGATTTCATTTCCGATCTTCCTGTTTCTCAGAGAATGACCACCATCTGGGTAATTTGTGATAGGTTTTCCAAAATGATACATCTTGTGCCATTACCTAAGTTGCCTTCCTCCTCTGAATTGGTGCCGTTGTTCCTTCAGCACGTGGTTCGTTTACACGGCATTCCTGAGAACATTGTGTCTGACAGAGGAGTCCAGTTTGTTTCCAGATTTTGGAGGACTTTTTGTTCTAAACTGGGTGTTCAATTGTCTTTCTCCTCGGCATTTCATCTCAGACCAGTGGTCAAACTGAGAGAACAAACCAGACATTGGAGACTTATCTAAGATGCTTTGTGTCTGCTGATCAGGATGACTGGGTCTCTTTTTTGCCTTTGGCTGAGTTTGCTCTTAATAATAGGGCTAGCTCTGCCACTTTGATGTCTCAGTTTTTCTGTAATTCTGGGTTTCACCCTCGATTTTCTTCAGGACAGACGGAGGCTTCTGTCTGTCCAGGTGTTGACTCTGTTGTGGAGCGTATGCAACAGATTTGGGACCAGGTAGTGGAGAGGTTGTCCCTCTCTCAGGAGAAGGCCCAGCGGTTTGCTAACCGGCATAGGACTGATGGTCCTCGGTTTAAAGTGGGGGACTTGGTCTGGTTGTCCTCAAAGAATATTCCTATGAGAGTAGCATCTCCTAAATTTAAGCCTAGGTTCATTGGACCTTATAAGATCATGGAGATTATTAATCCTGTTTCTTTTCGTTTGCTTCTTCCAGGGACATTTAAGATCCATAACGTGTTCCACAAGTCCTTGTTGAAGAGGTTTGTTGAGCCAGTGGTTCCTGCTGCTGTGCCTCCTGACCCTGTTTTGGTTGAGGGCAATCTGGAGTATGTGGTTGAGAAAATATTGGATTCTCGTTTTTCTAGACGGAAACTCCAGTATTTGGTTAAATGGAGAGGTTATGGTCAGGAAGACAATTCTTGGGTGTTTGCTTCGGACATCCATGCTAGGAGACTTATCCGTGCGTATCATAGAACTCATCCTGACCGACCTGGTTGCTCAAATGAGGGTTCGGTGACCCCTCCTCAAGGGGGGGGTACTGTTGTGAATGGGTTTGAGATGAGTTCTGAGCAGAGGCTCCCTCTGGTGGTTACAAGCGGTGCTAGTGAAGATTGTGAGGACTGGGAATCAGGTGTTACTGACTGGTCTTATATAAGGGAGTCATTTTCCCATCAGGGTTGCCGGTGATCAATTGTTCTGGTCTGAATCCTTCATTCCAGTTTCCCTTGTAGCCTGCTGTGTCGTGTCTGCATCTCCTGCTTACAGATAAGACTTTTGCTTCTTTTGTGTTTGTGCTATATTTTTGCATTTTGTCCTGCACTTCTTTGGGGGCCTTCAGGGTCCCCTCCGGGGGCTTCTGCCCTCTCAGTTTAGTTCAGCCACTGAGTTTTGTTCTTTTGCTTTTTCCAGTTTTTTCAGTGGCTGCTGTTTTTATTTTGTTACACCAGAGAACTAATTTAGGTGGTAGAGGTCGTGTGATCTCAGGTGATTTTGAAATTAGTAGAGTTGGTGCTTTTCAGGGTTTTCTGGGATTGCAGTAAGTACCCTTCCTATCCTTTTCTATTTAGATAGTTTGGGCCCCAGCGTTTGCTCATACTATTTTCTTTCTGTGTCAGTATTTCCTCTTGTCTAACCGCCATTACATGTTTGGGGGCTTTCTGTTATCTTTGGGGTTCTGCTCCGGGGCAGATAGCTTTCCTATTTCTATCTTTAGGTGTAGTTAGTTTCTCAGGCTGTGACGAGGCATCTAGGACCAACGTAGGAACGCTCCACGGCTGCCTCTAGTTGTGGTGGTTAGTCAGGGTACTGCAATCTCATAGATTCCAACTGCTCTGGTGTATTGCCTTTTTTACCTGCACTCCTCAGCTACCGAAACATAACAGTAAAGGATGTTATGGTGGGATTCCCTGTTCCTTCTGGTCTCAATGATTCTATGTCATTAGAGATTCAAATTGACAGACGTTTGCGTGAGCGGAGAAGTATGCGTGGAATGGTGTTGCCTGTGAACCAGCTTCTGAACCCCTGCAGTGTGATAGAGTGGTGTCTGGGGCACAGCGTCATGAGTTTCGAAAGTGCAATGGGTTATGTTTCTACTGTGGTGATGCCTCTCATGCTATTTCAGTCTGCCCTAAGCGGGGAAGACGTTTTGCACGCTCAGTTGTCTTGGGTAGTGTTCAGACTAAGTTTTTATTAACTGTCACTCTGATATGCTCTCTGTCCTCATTTTCTGCTCAGGCTTTCGTTGATTCTGGAGCAGCTATTAACCTGATGGATTATGATTTTGCTAAACGTTGTGGATTTCCCTTGATACCCCTACAGAAGTCTATTCCCCTACTGGGGATCGATTCTACCCCTTTGGCTGAGAATAAACCCCAGTTTTCTACTCAGGTGATAATGAGGGTTGAACCTGATCACCAGGAGTGCTGCAAATTTTTGGTTCTGTATAATCTGCATGACATTATCGTGCTGGGTTTTCCTTGGTTACAGTCTCATAATCCTGTTTTGGATTGGAAATCTGTGTCTGTAACCAGTAGGGGCTGCCAATGTGTTAATACCAACACTCCTGTTTTTTCTGCCTCCCCCCAGGCTCAGGATGTTCCTGACTTTTTGATTGATTTTTCTGATGTGTTTAGCGAAAGTAAATCTGCATCATTGCCTCCCCATAGGAGCTATGACTGCGCTATTGAATTAGTGCCGGGTAGTAAATTCCCTAAAGGTCGCCTTTTTAACTTGTCTGTACCTGAACATGACGCTATGCGGTCTTATATCAAGGAATCATTGGAGAAGGGTCATATCAGACCATCCTCTTCACCCTTAGGTGCCGTTTTTTTCTTTGTGGCCAAAAAGGATGGTTCATTAAGGCCGTGTATTGATTATCGTCTCTTGAACAATATTACTGTGAAATATCAATACCCGTTACCCTTGATTTCTGACCTGTTTTCCAGGGTGAAAAACGCTACTTGGTTTACCAAGCTTGACCTCAGGGGGGCGTATAACCTTATTCGCATTAAGCACGGGGATGAATGGAAGACGGCATTCAATACCCCTGAAGGGCATTTTGACTACCTGGTGATGCCCTTTGGGCTCACTAATGCTCCTTCCGTCTTCCAGTCCTTCATGAATGACATTTTCAGGGATTTTGTGGACAAATTTCTGATTGTTTATTTGGATGATATCTTGATTTTTTCTAATGACTGGGACTCTCATGTGAAACATGTTCGAACTGTATTCCAGATTTTGAGAGAGAATGCTCTGTATGTGAAGGGATCAAAGTGTCTTTTTGGCGTACAGAGGATCTCATTTCTGGGATTCATTTTGTCCCCATCTGTTATTGAAATGGACCCGGTCAAGGTTCAGGCCATCTGTGATTGGGTCCAACCTACTTCATTAAAGGCTCTTCAGAGATTTTTGGGTTTTGCCAATTTTTATCGTAAATTTATTGGTAATTTCTCGGTTATTGTTAAACCATTAACTGATTTGACCAGAAAGGGTTCTGATGTGGTGAATTGGCCTCCTGAGGCAGTCTCTGCATTTCAGGAACTTAAGCAGAGATTCACTTCTGCTCCTGTTCTACGGCAGCCTGATGTTTCTCTGCCATTTCAGGTGGAGGTTGATGCCTCTGAAATTGGGGCAGGTGCCGTTTTGTCCCAAAAAGATCCAGAGACCTCTAAAAGTAACCCTTGTGCCTTTTTCTCTCGAAAATTTTCTCCTACTGAACATAATTATGACGTGGGTAATCGGGAGTTATTGGCCATGAAGTGGGCTTTTGAAGAGTGGAGACATTGGCTGGAGGGAGCCAAACATCAGGTGGTGGTCCTTACGGACCATAAGAATCTGGTCTATCTGGAATCTGCCAAGCGACTCAATCCTAGACAGGCCAGGTGGGCCTTGTTTTTCACACGTTTTAATTTTGTGGTTTCCTTTCTTCCTGGCACTAAGAATGTTAAGGCGGATGCCCTCTCGAGGAGTTTCCTTGCGGACTCTCCTGAGTTATCT
Source organism: Oophaga sylvatica (assembly GCA_033576555.1). Classification (NCBI taxonomy): domain Eukaryota; kingdom Metazoa; phylum Chordata; class Amphibia; order Anura; family Dendrobatidae; genus Oophaga; species Oophaga sylvatica. The sequence goes on along the minus strand of JARQOD010007152.1, from coordinate 3,647 downwards.
GATCCTTCTGTTATTTTGAAAGAGGGTGTAGTTCTTTCCGCCATCTCGCCCAATTTGAGACTTGCTCTGGAGGGGTGTCAGGAGGATAGGCCCGAGCGCTGCCCTGTTGGAAAATTGTTTGTCCCGGACCAGTGGAAAAAGAGTGTGATATCTGAGATTCATTGTTCCGCATTGGCTGGGCATCCCGGAATTTTTGGTACCAGAGACTTGGTTAGTCGGTCCTTTTGGTGGCCTACCTTGTCTCGTGATGTCAGGGAATTTGTGCAGTCCTGCGGGACTTGCTCTCGCTCCAAGCCTTGCTCTCGCTCTAGTGGTTTGTTGATGCCATTGCCTGTGCCCAAGAGACCATGGACCCATATCTCTATGGATTTCATTTCCGACCTTCCTGTTTCTCAGAGAATGACCACCATCTGGGTAATTTGTGATAGGTTTTCCAAAATGATACATCTTGTGCCATTACCTAAGTTGCCTTCCTCCTCTGAATTGGTGCCGTTGTTCCTTCAGCACGTGGTTCGTTTACACGGCATTCCTGAGAACATTGTGTCTGACAGAGGAGTCCAGTTTGTTTCCAGATTTTGGAGGACTTTTTGTTCTAAACTTGGTGTTCAATTGTCTTTCTCCTCGGCATTTCATCCTCAGACCAATGGTCAAACTGAGAGAACAAACCAGACATTGGAGACTTATCTAAGATGCTTTGTGTCTGCTGATCAGGATGACTGGGTCTCTTTTTTGCCTTTGGCTGAGTTTGCTCTTAATAATAGGGCTAGCTCTGCCACTTTGATGTCTCCATTTTTTTGTAATTCTGGGTTTCACCCTCGATTTTCTTCAGGACAGACGGAGGCTTCTGTCTGTCCAGGTGTTGACTCTGTTGTGGAGCGTATGCAACAGATTTGGGACCAGGTAGTGGAGAGGTTGTCCCTCTCTCAGGAGAGGGCCCAGCGGTTTGCTAACCGGCATAGGACTGATGGTCCTCGGTTTAAAGTGGGGGACTTGGTCTGGTTGTCCTCAAAAAGAATATTCCTATGAGAGTAGCATCTCCTAAATTTAAGCCTAGGTTCATTGGACCTTATAAGATCATGGAGATTATTAATCCTGTTTCTTTTCGTTTGCTTCTTCCAGGGACATTTAAGATCCATAACGTGTTCCACAAGTCCTTGTTGAAGAGGTTTGTTGAGCCAGTGGTTCCTGCTGCTGTGCCTCCTGACCCTGTTTTGGTTGAGGGCAATCTGGAGTATGTGGTTGAGAAAATATTAGATTCTCGTTTTTCTAGACGGAAACTCCAGTATTTGGTTAAATGGAGAGGTTATGGTCAGGAAGACAATTCTTGGGTGTTTGCTTCGGACATCCATGCTAGGAGACTTATCCGTGCGTATCATAGAACTCATCCTGACCGACCTGGTTGCTCAAATGAGGGTTCGGTGACCCCTCCTCAAGGGGGGGGTACTGTTGTGAATGGGTTTGAGATGAGTTCTGAGCAGAGGCTCCTTCTGGTGGTTACAAGCGGTGCTAGTCTGTCCAGTGAAGATTGTGAGGACTGGGAATCAGGTGTTACTGACTGGTCTTATATAAGGGAGTCACCTTCCCATCAGGGTTGCCGGTGATCAATTGTTCTGGTCTGGATCCTTTATTCCTGTTTCCCTTGTAGCCTGCTGTGTCGTGTCTGCATCTCCTGCTAACAGATAAGACATTTTCTTCTTTTGTGTTTGTGCTATATTTTTGCATTTTGTCCTGCACTTCTGTGGGGGCCTTCAGGGTCCCCTCCGGGGGCTTCTGCCCTCTCAGTTTTGTTCAGCCACTGATGTTTGTACTTTTGCTTTTTCCAGTTTTTTCAGTGGCTGCTGTTTTGATTTTGTTACACCAGAGAACTAATTTAGGTGGAAGAGGTCGTGTGATCTCAGGTGTTTTTGAAATTAGTAGAGTTGGTGCCTTTCAGGGTTTTCTGGGATTGCAGTAAGTACCCTTCCTATCCTTTTCTATTTAGTTAGTTTGGGCCCCAGCGTTTGCTCATACTATTTTCTTTCTGTGTCAGTATTTCATCTTGTCTAACCGCCATTACATGTTTGGGGGCTTTCTATTATCTTTGGGGTTCTGGTCCGGGGCAGATAGCTTTCCTATTTCTATCTTTAGGTGTAGTTAGTTTCTCAGGCTGTGACGAGGCGTCTAGGACCAACGTAGGAACGCTCCACGGCTGCCTCTAGTTGTGGTGGTTAGTCAGGGTACTGCAGTCTCATAGATTCCAACTGCTCTGGTGTATTGCCTTTTTTACCTGCACTCCTCAGCTACCTAAACATAACACTCCTCTCTGCACACCTCGTACACACGCGGCTCCTCTCCGCACACCTCGTACACATGCGGCTCCTCTCCGCACACCTCGTACACACAGGGGTCCACATACCTCGTACACACGCGGCTCCACTGCGCACACCTCGTACATATGCGGCTCCTCTCTGCACACCTCGTACACACACGGCTCCGCTCCGCACACCTCGTACACATGCGGCTCCGCTCCACACACCTTGTACACACGCAGCTTGTGTCCGCACACCTCGTACACACAGGGCTCTGCTCCGCACACCTCATATACACGTGGCTCTGCTTCGTACACCTCGTATATACGTGGCTCCGTACACTTCATACACACAGGGCTCCATTACGTACACTTCGTACACACACGGCTCCGCTCCGCACACCTTGCACACATGTGGCTCCGCTCCGCACACCCCATACACACGCGGCTCCGCTTTGTACGCTTCATATACACAGGGCTCCGTTCTGTACACCTCGTACACACATAGCTCCGCTCCGTACACCTTGTACACACGTGGCTCCGCTCCACACACCTCGTACGCACAGGGCTCTGCACACCTTGTACACACGTGGCTCCGCTCCGCACACCCCATACACACACGACTCTGATCTGTACACTTCATACACACAGGGCTCCGTTCCGTACACCTCGTATACACATTGCTCCACTCCGTACACCTTGTACACACAGGGCTCTGCACACCTCGTACACACGTGGCTCTGCTCTGCACACCTCATACACACACGGCTCCTCTCTGCACACCTCGTACACACGCGGCTCCGCTCTGCACACCTCGTACACACGCGGCTCTGCTCTGCACACCTCGTACACACGCGGCTCCGCTCCACACACCTCGTACACACGTGGCTACACTCCGCACACCTCGTACACACGCGGCTCCGCTCTGCACACCTCGTACACACACGGCTCCTCTCTGCATACCTCGTACACACGTGGCTCCTCTCCGCACACCTCGTACACATGCGGCTCCTCTCCGCACACCTCGTACACACATGGGTCCACATACCTCGTACACACGCGGCTCCACTGCGCACACCTCGTACATATGCGGCTCCTCTCTGCACACCTCGTACACACACGGCTCCGCTCCGCACACCTCGTACACATGCAGCTCCGCTCCGCACACCTTGTACACACGCAGCTTGTGTCCGCACACCTCGTACACACAGGGCTCTGCTCCGCACACCTCGTATACACGTCGCTCTGCTTCGTACACCTCGTATATATGTGGCTCCGTACACTTCATACACACAGGGCTCCATTACGTACACCTCGTACACACACGGCTCAGCTCCATACACCTTGCACACATGTGGCT
>JARQOD010007151.1:0-40125 GCA_033576555.1 Oophaga sylvatica | reverse complement strand
CCCTCCCTCCACCCCAAACCCCCCCCAACCCCCACCCACCCCCTTCCAAAATTAAAAATCTTTCATTCAGTCTTTCCATTCCTTTAAACGCAGACGCCCACAAAAAACGGTTCCAACATCTTCACACGACGCCCCGAACATCTGAATCCAAAAAAACACACTCATCCATGTAACATTACCTTCCACTCCCTCCCCCCGCCCCCGGCACTTGCACACCCGAATCACTTATCTTTCCTCAACATAAAAAACGGCTAAATCGCGCAAAGAACAAAAAAGGGGGGGACAATGGGCCCCCCTGCCGTACACCGGGAAAAACCATTCCTCTCCTCCCTTCATTCCCATTCAAAAAAACAAAACTATAAATTTTTTATAAAAAACTTCTCACTCTCTAAACAAACTCACCCGGAAAAACCCATCTTCACAACACTTAAACAGAAAACCATGCCCCAAAACCTATCTAGCCTTTCAAACCCAAATCAACCACACACCCCTTCTTACGGTTCAAACAGCCCCCAAAAAATCTTCAGCAAAAACACAACCTCTGTAACCGCCTTCAGCACCCCAAAACATGTCCCCACCCCCACCTCCCAACCCCATCAGATCTATTTCCAGAAGCTTCGCATAGATTTTTAATCACAATTAAGCAACGTGATCGGGCCCCCTTTTTTTGTTTTTTAAATCCCTTTTTTTGGCAAAGACAACCATCCGCACGGCATACCATTGCCACCCCTGCTTGTTTTTTCTTACATCATCAAAAAACTTTCCCCTCACAGTTTTTGTGTTTTGGCGCCATTTTTCCCCCCTTTTGCCGCCATATTCGCGCCCTGGGCGTGGTGAGAAGGTGGGGTGCCTTCGTGGGGTACCCCCCCCGTGGCGTGAAAACTATGGGCGCCCTTCTAAAAGCTTTACAATACAAAAAACTGCCTATGCAAAAGAGATCCGCCTTCTCTTCATCCCCTATGCCAAAAAAGAAAAGCGAAAGTCCCGCCTGCAGGAAGAGACCAGATTGTTCCTGATGGAAAAAAACAGTCTGGCCTGGATGAGAGGGCGGAAGGACAGGAGACGCTGTGTGGAGGAATGGCGGTGCGCAGACCCGTTCCCCTGAAGAGCTGCTGCCTGTTCCTGAGCCGTCCCCAGGTGGGGACAACGACCAAAAAATGCGAAAGTGGAGGAGGTGGATGCGGTGTTATGGGACCTGGCCCGACACCGGGGAAGAAATGGAGGCGATGGAGAAAAGGGGCTGGCGTGCCCTGAAACAGCGGCTGCTGTGGGACGCGACGCTCTTCCCCTGGATGCACCACCGTTACCTGCGCCACCACTGCCAGCGGCTGATGAAAAACCGGATGCCGGCTCCAAAAGTGCTGATCCTGACTCCGCCGGGGACGCGGCGGGAGGGAAGGAGGCTGAGGAGGCCCTGCCCGCACCGGAGTGCCAGCCCGGCCTGGAGGCCGCAGCGGAATGCAGTCCCCCGGTAGGGACGACGGAGGAGACCCAGCCGTCAGTGATGGAGATCGACTGGGAAGAGATGGAGCAGCGACAGCAGCAGTTTAGTGTGTATCCAACTGAGCCACTGCGCGCACCTGTTTCCTGTCCAGCATCTTATTCTGCAACGCAACCAGCCAGTGCGTCTCCAATTAAGCCACTGTGCAAATCTGCGTCATCATTGGAAGACCTGTACTTAGAAGAGGCACCTGTAAGGCCTCCAGCAAGTCGCAAAAGCAATCGCAATGTGAAACAAGGACTGTGGCTACCCAGACACAGGTAGCAGGACATGATATGCTAGTGATTGTTAGGGTCTGCGGAACGCACCAAATATATGAGGTAGAGAGGTGCGTTCGCAGCCCGGGGTCCACCGTGCAGGCGGAACCTGCTGCTAGTAAAATGGCGAAAGTAGCGAACTCTGTTATCCCGCAGAGTCGCTAAAATAAACGCCGTAGCGCGTTGTGGCAGTAAGTGCGAACTCTGTTAATACCCAGAGCGCTAACGGAAATGCCACAGCGCTATATGGCGATAGTGTGCGAACTCACTTAGCTTCAGTGAGCCGCAAAGTAAAACGCTAGGGCGCTGTCTAGCGTCGAAAGCAAACCCTGTTACGTCACAGGGCCGCTGAGAAAAGTGCTGTGTCCTGTCAGGCTCTCAGGTAACCAGTTAAGCTAAGCGTACATAACGCGTGATCATGTGCTAATGTCCTCGCGGGAGTCACCCGCAATCTATGGGTCTGAACGCCAGACCCTGAATACGGCAATCAAAACTCCTCACCGGTTACACCAGGTAATCTAGGGCATCTAGGACACCGACCCTGGCCAGCTACCATACCAAACTCCTCACCGATTAAGTCGGTATTCTAGTGGCTTATTTCAGCCGGGTCCCTAACCACACATACGCATGATCACACTGGCGCATAGCATACAATGGTTGATATTAGCGCATGGGGCCCAGCCATGCTACCCTTTTATAGCAACAGCTACAGGACCTTCCAGGAACAAGGACCAATGAGAAGCTGTTACAAACACACGTAGCTACATGACCTTCCTGGCGGACCAATAGGAGCCGCTGCAGCACCTGAACATGTGACCCCTGATCTCCAATGAGAGGATCTCTGGGCATGCTCAGATGGGAAAACGCAGGACTTTGTCTCAAAGACGGCTGCTCCAGCACTGGCTATAATAGCAGATCCAGGAAAGGCAGCAGCAAGTCACTGCACAGTAGAGGAGTGGGCAAGACGCCTGGACCGACGTCTCTGCTGAGCAGGCTCCACTGCGGCCGGAGATGAATGGGAGACCGCAGCGGGACGGGTTCGAGACTCCCCTTGTGCAGCAGCGGAACTCAAACCCTAACATTACCCCCCTCCTAGGGCCCCCCCTTCTCTGGGCCTCGCTGCGTTCAAAGGCAGCGATGAGCTGTGGAGCGTGAACATGCTCGGCAGGCTCCCAGGACCTATCCTCAGGCCCATAACCCCTCCAATCCACCAAATAAAATTTTTTGCCTCGTACCACCTTGCACCCAACAATGGCATTCACCTCGTAGTCGTCCGAAGACGAACCCGATCGTCCTGGCAGATGACTCAGGCAACCGGGAGATGACCACGGGTTTTAGTAGGGATACATGGAAGGTGTCGGAGATACCAAGGCGAGGCGGAAGGGCCAAACGGTAAACCACAGGGTTCACCTGCTCGAGAACCTTGAAGGGACCCAAATAGCGGGGTGCCAATTTAGTGGATTCCACCCATAGCCTGATGTTTCTGGCGGAGAGCCACACTAGGTCGCCAGGAGAAAATGTCGGAGCGGGACGCCGATGAGCATCGGCAGAAGACCTCATCCTTTCCTTGGAAGCCTGAATGGCATCCTGGGTGCCGTCCCATATGTCCGTGCTTCCACAGCCCAGTCTGCCACCCTGGTGTCAGCGGAAGCAACGGGCATGGGCACCGGTACCCGCGGATGCTGGCCGTAATTTAAGAGGAATGGGGTCTGTCCGGTGGAGTCAGCCACAGCATTGTTTAGCGCAAACTCCGCCCACGGAAGCAGAGATGCCCAGTCATCCTGCCTGGCAGAGACAAAATGTCGCAAGTAGGTGACCAAGGTCTGGTTGGCCCTCTCTACCAACCCATTCGTCTCGGGATGATATGCAGAGGAGAGGTTCAATTCAAGCAGAGTAGATGACACAACTCTCTCCAGAACGAGACGCAAATTGGGGACCTCGATCGCTGATAATCTTGTCTGGCATACCGTGTAAACGGAAGATGTGTCTAATAAATAATGCTGCCAAGGCCCGTGCGGAAGGTAACCGTGGTAGCGGCACTAAGTGCACCATTTTGGAGAAGTGGTCGGTGATCACCCAAATGATAGTGCAACCCGAGACTTGGGTAAGCCCACCACAAAGTCCATCCCGACCATCTCCCAGGGCCTGTCTGCCACCGGCAAAGGAAAAAGTAACCCAGCTGGCAGTTGTCGAGGGGACTTGTTCCTGCGCAGGAGACACACGCCTGAACATACTCCCTGACGTCACGGACCATATGTGGCCACCAGTATGTCCTCGCCAATAGCTCAGTTGTCCTCTTTGCCCCAAAGTGTCCACCCACCCTGGACGAGTGTGCCCAAGAGAGTACCTCCGGTCGCAAATTAGTGGGCACAAAAGTCTTGCCCGGAGGCACAGACTCTAGCGAAACCGGGGCTACAGTTCTCAGGCTTTGTTCAGGGACAATAAGCTGAGGCTCCTCATCCTCCTCCTCTGATGACACTAAGGAGCGAGAGAGAGCGTCGGCCCGAACATTCTTCTCACCGGAGAGAAAATGGAGGGTGAAATGGAACCGAGAGAAGAATAGGGACCATCTGGCCTGGCGAGAATTTAGCCGCTGAGCCTTTTTGCAAATATACCAAGTTCTTGTGGTCGGTGAAGACTTGCAAGGGAAAACTAGCTCCCTCCAGAAGATGTCTCCACTCTGAGAAGGCCAATTTCATAGCCAGCAACTCCCTGTCCCTGATGGAATAATTCCTCTCTGCTGGTGTAAAGGTCTTAGAAAAGAAGAAGCAGGGATGCTTCCGACCTTGAGCATCCTTTTGATATAGGACTGCTCCAGCACCGACAGAAGAGGCGTCCACCTCTAAAACAAACGGTTTATCAACATCAGGGCGATGTAATATGGGAGCACTGGCAAAATGCGACTTGATGGAAGAGAACGCCTTGGAGACCTCCTCAGACCACAACTTGGGATTTGCTCCCTTCTTGGTGAGGGCTACCAAGGGAGCTACCAAAGTCGAGAAATGGGGAATGAACTGGCGATAATAATTAATGAACCCCATAAAGCGCTGCACCGCTTTAAGAGAATGGGGTTCTTGCCAGTCCATTACAGCCTGTAGTTTGGCAGGATCCATAGCCAATCCCTGGGCAGAGATGATATAGCCCAGAAAAGGTAAGGACTCCTGCTCAAACACACATTTCTCCAGCTTGGCATAGAGGGAGTTTGCCTGTAAGAGGTCGAAGACTTTGTTGACATCCCTCCGGTGAGAGTCTATATCTGGTGAAAAGATGAGAATATCATCCAGATAGACTACCACAGAGGTGGAGAGCATATCCCGGAAGATATCATTGACAAAGTCTTGGAAAACAGCGGGAGCATTACAGAGCCCGAAGGGCATCACCAGGTATTCGTAATGCCCATCCCTGGTATTAAAAGCTGTCTTCCACTCGTCCCCCTCACGGATGCGAATTAGGTTATAGGCACCACGTAGATCAAGCTTGGCAAATACTCTTGCTCCTCGGAGCCTATCAAAGAGTTCAGAGATTAGGGGCAACGGGTACTTATTCTTGACGGTGATGGCGTTAAGACCCCTGTAGTCAATGCATGGACGTAATTCTCCGTTCTTCTTTTGCACAAAGAAGAACCCTGCCCCTGCTGGTGACACCGACTTCCTAATGAACCCTCTTGCCAGATTCTCCTGAATGTACTGGGACATGGCCTCCGTCTCAGGGAGCGAGAGGGGGTATACTCTCCCCCGAGGAGGTTCTGCTCCAGGCAAGAGATCAATAGGACAGTCGTAGGGGCGATGAGGTGGAAGAGTCTCCGCCGCCTTCTTGGAGAAAACGTCTGCATATGCCCAATAACACTTAGGAAGAGAAGTGAGATCTACGGGTATCTCTGTGGTGGTGACCTGAACGCACTCCCTGATACACCTGCCTCTACATGAATCACCCCAACCCAGTATCCTCCCAGAGGACCACTCAATATGGGGAGAGTGGTAACGGAGCCAAGTACTCCCAGCAACACCTCGTCTATTCCCTCGGGCAGGACAAGAAAAGAAATACTCTCCTGATGGGACGGGGACATAGATAAAGTGAGAGGGATCGTCTGGTGGGTGATTTGGGAGGGCAGAGTTGATCCATTCACTACTCGCACAGTCACCGGTTGGGCGAGCATCACCAGAGGTATAGTGTGGCGGAGAGCAAATGCAGAGGACATGAAATTCCCCTCGGCTCCGGAATCCACACAGAGCTCAGCGGAGAGCGTGGATGGACCTACTGTAATTGTCCCTTTAAAGGACAACTTGGTGGAAAATGCCGCAGTGTCTAGTGAACCTCCTCCCAAGGTCACTAGACGCGACCGTTTTCCCGACCGCTGTGGACATTTGTTGGCATAGTGTCCTAACTGCTGGCAGATGTTACAGACCACGGGTACTCGAGCGGCCCGGGACTTAGGTCCCGCTCGAGAAACCTCCATGGCCTCATGGGAGTCGGGCGCCTGGCTGGAAGATTCCAGAGGTCTGGCGAAGGTGGGAGCCAGCTGGAACCTCTGCCTACACTGGGACCGCTCCAACCTCCGCTCGTGAAAACGGAGGTCGATGCGGGTGGATATGACGATAAGCTTCTCCAGTGTGGCGGGAATCTCCCTGGTAGCCAAAGCATCTTTAACATGATCAGCCAGTCCTCGCCAGTAGACTGGAATGAGTACTTTATCCGACCAGTCTAGCTCTGAGGCCAGAGTCCGAAACTGGACGGAAAACAGGCTGACCAAAGACGAACCCTGTGCCAATGCCAGCAGTTGTATCGTATCGTGGGTGACCTGAGGTCCTAAAAAGACCTTTTTTAGAGCCTCCAGAAAACGAGGAGCACTCCGCACCACACGGTTGTCACGCTCCCACAGCGGGGTGGCCCACTCCAACGCTCTGCCTGACAGAAGCGAAATTATAAAGCCCACTTGTGCCCGATCCGTGGGGAAACGTGCAGCCAGAAGCTCGAGTTGTATAGAGCACTGACTCACGAATCCCCGACATTGCTTGCTGTCACCAGCAAACTTGTCTGGAAGCGGGAGGTGGGATATTGTGGGGGCAGAGGTGGCAGTGGACACACTGGCTGCAGCCACGCTAGCAGCCTGAACAGCGACTGCGGTAACATCCACAGCTGAGGTTGTGCACTCAAGAGCCGCCAACCTACCCTCCAGCTGCTGGATGTCCCGTAGTAGACGCTGGTCATCCGCCATTTTACCAGCCAGACCCTGGCGCTAATATTATGTTAGGGTCTGCGGAACGCACCAAATATATGAGGTAGAGAGGTGCGTTCGCAGCCCGGGGTCCACCGTGCAGGCGGAACCTGCTGCTAGTAAAATGGCGAAAGTAGCGAACTCTGTTATCCCGCAGAGTCGCTAAAATAAACGCCATAGCGCTTGTGGCAGTAAGTGCGAACTCTGTTAATACCCAGAGCCGCTAACGGAAATGCCACAGCGCTATATGGCGATAGGTGCGAACTCACTTAGCTTCAGTGAGCCGCAAAGTAAAACGCTAGGGCGCTGTCTAGCGTCGAAAGCAAACCCTGTTACGTCACAGGGCCGCTGAGGAAAAGTGCTGTGTCCTGTCAGGCTCTCAGGTAGACAGTTAAGTGCTAAGCGTACATAACGCGTGATCATGTGCTAATGTCCTCGCGGGAGTCACCCGCAATCTATGGCGTCTGAACGCCAGACCCTGAATACGGCAATCAAAACTCCTCACCGGTTACGCCGGTAATCTAGGGCATCTAGGACACCGACCCTGGCCAGCTACCATACCAAACTCCTCACCGATTAAGTCGGTATTCTAGTGGCTTATTTCAGCCAGGTCCCTAACCACACATACGCATGATTTTTTTTTTTTTTCCCTCAGATGGGAAGTTCCACAGTCAGACAACCAAAACTATAAGGAACTCGACTCCCAAACAGCGTGTACACTTATATAATGCAGCAGCTGTTCCCATCATCATCGGAAAACCAACTTTATTTACAAGCACAAAAAAACACAAAACTAAGACACATTAACAAGATGTTTCCACTTTTTAACTTTCCAAATTCCCTCTGCGTCCTCCTCCCCCCTCTTTCTCTTATCACACACAAAACAAAAATACAATTTTCCCAAAACTATTTTTAAACAATTTTTAACCTCAATCTCCTTCCTCTTAAACACATACACGTTCCTCACATCCCACAACACCTCTTTTATACATGCAAGCATCAACCACAACACTCTCTCCTTTTCTCCACACATACCCAACCCAAACATAAATAACTCAAACGTCAAAAAATTCACATCACACAACTCCTTACACAACGGGCCCAAACCTGAAATCACATTTCTAGCATACTGACAATTCCAAAACAAATGCACCACACTCTCTCTCCCACCACATCCCCTCCTCGGACACATCTCACTCCTCACTAAATCCCGGTTTCTCTGGAAGTCTCTCACCGGTAACACCTCATGCAATGACTGCCACACAATCACGCTCTGTCTATTTGTCATACCATCCATACGTACCTTCTTCCATACCTTCTGCACATCACTTCCTCTCACCATATAAATACCACATTCCATCTCTCTACACTCAATCATCCTATATACCGCTTTCTTCTTCTAACAACCTCATATCCACATCACACAGTTCATACTTCACCAAAAATTTGTAAACCCACACATACCACACAGGCACCTCAAAAGCCACTGGGCACCTTAGATCCCTTTCCCGCCACTTCAAACGGAACAGAAAACTTCCAAACAAATACCTGCACATACATGCACACTTCCCATCCATCCTAATCACACCCAATACAAACACCATAATATTCACGCCAAAAAATACATTCAAATTGGGGAATCCCAGCCCCCCTTATCCATTCTCTTCATCACAACCTCTCTCCTTGCACGCTCCATACTTGAACGCCAAAAAAATACAAACAAAACCCTATTTAATCTTCTAACACACATATAACCTGGTGGAAAAACCACCGCAACATGCAAAAAAATTGGTAACACCACACTCTTAATAACTAAAATTTTACCAAAAAACGTCAAATCTCTCATCTTCCAAAAATGTAACTTGCGCTCCACTCTCTCTCTCACATCCACCCAACTTTCCTCTCCATCCAACTTCTCTGAAAATTTCACACCCAGCACCTTTATCGGTCCACTCACCACATTCACCCAATATCATTGCTCAGAGTCCTCCCACCAAAAATCTTACATTCAGTCTTCTCCCAATTCACTTTAAACGCAGACGCTCCACAAAAAACGGATACCAACAACTTCACACGACGCACCGAACACTCTGAATCACACAAAACACACACATCATCCATGTAACCATTCACCTTCCACTCCCTCCCCCCCGCCCCGGCACTTGCACACCCCGAATCACCTTATCTTTCCTCAACATACACAACAACGGCTCAATCGCGCAAATGAACACAACAGGGGACAATGGGCACCCCTGCCGTACACCGGAAAACACATTCACTCTCCTCCCTACATTCCCATTCAACAAAACACAACTATAAATATTTTTATACAAACTTCTCACTCTCTCAACAAACTCAGCCGGAAAACCCATCTTCACCAACACTCTAAACAGAAAACCATGCGCCAACCTATCATACGCCTTCTCAAAATCCAAACTCAACACACACACACCCCCTTCTTACGGTTCAAACAGTCCCACAAACAATCTCTCAGCATACACACACCCTCATGTAACCGCCTTCCAGGCACCGAACAACACTGCTCCTCACCCACCACACTCCCAACCACATCACGCATCCTATTTGCCAGAAGCTTCGCATAGATTTTATAATCACAATTAAGCAACGTGATCGGCCTCCAGTTTTTTAGATTTTTCAAATCACCTTTTTTTGGCAACAGCACAACCACTCCTGCACGCATACCATTCGCCACCTCTGCATTCGCCCACATATACTTACATACATCAACAAAATCCTTCCCAATCACATCCCACATCACACGATAAAATTCCACCGGGAGACCATCATCCCCCGGCGTTTTATTCAGCGCCATGCTACACACCACCTTCCATATTTCTTCACTCGTCACCTCCCCCATCAAACTCTCCCTTTCTGTCCCATTCAATCTATTTTCCAAAACACTCAGCACATCATCTCCAAACCTTCATCCTCATTTCACTGCATACAAATCATCATAAAACTTTGCCACTTCCTCACATAAGTCCGCACCACTCACTTCATTTCCATCCACTCCATTCAAAACACTCATGCTCTGTCTTTTTCCAAAAACTTTCTTGAAAAAAAACCGCGAACACTTCTCATTCTTTTCCAAGTTCTCTATTTTAGCCCTATACACAATACTCCTCCCTCTCTCTCTCAAAAACTCGTTCACTTCTTTTTTCACTCTCAACAAATCTTCACTCACATTCATCCCGTCCTCTCTTAGCTTATATAACACACTCAATCTTGCATTCAACCCAGCAAACCTTTCTCTCTTAGCAGCTGCACACTTGTAACCAAGTTTTTTTTAAAAAACCCTTGGTTTTCCATTTAACCCAATCCCACCATTCACACACATTACTGAATTCACTTCTGCTCTCACACCACTCCTTATAATGTCTCTCATACTCCTCTCTCACCTCCACCCCATCCAGTAAACTCACATTCAGCTTCCATATACCTTTCCCAGTTACCTCCTCAGTATGCACATCCACTTCACACTTCATACACACATGATCTGAAAACGGCACACTCTCCTGTGCATAACTAACAGCAATCAGGTTTTTTGAAACAAAACAATAGTCCAGTCTAGACGCCACCCTCCCACTCTCAGAAAAAAATGTATTTAACAATGGAGTTACTTTACACTCCCTCTGCATATCCCTCAAACCAAAATCACTCACCATGTCCATTAACTCTTTCCTTGACACATCCACATTCACCTTTCCCACATCAACATTCATATCACCCACAATCACAACAGGCACTCTACCTGGAATAAAAAACTTAATTTTTTCAAATAAAACTTTACGCTCCTGTTTTTTCACAGGAGCATACACATTAATAACACTAAAACGAATATTTCTAAACTCAAAATTTGCTAACACGCATCTCCCAACCTCAATCACCATATAGTCACACAAACTCACATTACGCCCCTTCACCAAAAAACCAACACCGTCATTTCTATTACATGCACTCCCTGACCACACAGACGCACCATGAGGCCATTCACTCCCCTTCACACCATCCACAATCCCACACTCCTGTAAACAAAAAATTTCCGCATTTTGCGCTGCAAAAAACTCAAAAATGGCCGCACGCCGCAACTTATTTTTAAAAACCCTCACATTTTGAGATATAATTCTAACACCCATACTAAACACAAACCAAAAGGCTTAAAAAAAACACTTGTCCAAAAAAGCCAAAAAAGGAAAAAAAATACAAAAACAACCTACAGATATAACTTGACACACATTACATAAAACACACAAAAAAAACAGATAGCCATTGCTTAAAGAGCAAAGCTATGTACACAAAAAAACCCTACCTGGCTACTGGAAAAGTAAAACGTACTTAACCAGTACCGCCAGTGTCCTCCTCCACCATTTGTGCCGAGCAGCCTTCCGAGCCGCTGGCCTCCATATACTCCTCCACCCGTGCCTTTTTCTGCCCAGTCTTCCTCTGGGCCATTCATTCTTCCACCACCTCAATGTCTCTGTTTTCCCCACCACCCTCCCTGTGACACTTTAACCCTCCTGAGTCCTCTTCCGAGGAGAAGGCACCAATATTTCTCGGATCAGACTCATGAACTAAAACCTCAGCCTCCTCCTCTGCCACAGATATATCGAAATCCATCAGGCATTCTGACCATGATTCAGCAACTGGGACTTCTTTTTAACTTCTTTTTTAGGCCATGAACGCTCCTCTCGCCTTATGGCCTTCCAAAATTCCTTGTCCTCCTTTTCCTCCTGTTGCTTCTCCTTCCTTCTCTCAGCCTCCTTGTCCTCCTGCCGCTTCTCCCTCCGTCTCTCGGCAGGAGTGGGTGGCGCCCTCACAACGCTTTGCAGCGCGGCGACTTCGCCTTCCCTCCGCTTCTTCTCTCCTCCCGCCTCTTAACCTCCTCCTCTCTCTTCCTTTCTTCCTCCCGCCTCCGCTCCTCCTCACGTCTCTTTCTTTCCTCCTCCTCTCTAGTTGACCTCCTTGGCACACCAAACGGGCAGTCTCTATACAGGTGCTCTGAACTGCCACACCTGTCACATTCACGAGGCATCGGACACCTAGCCGCCACATGACCCTCTTGCTTGCAATTACGGCAAACCAACTCCTTGCTACACATGTTTAGCAGGTGCCCGAACTGAAAGCACCTCCTGCAGTATAGTGGCTGCCCTGGGTATGACAGGAAGCCCCTATGACCCGCCACTGAAAAGTTCGCTGGTGGGTGGGTGAAACCTCCCAAACAACCTGGGTCCTTCTTCAATTTCACCCGAAACACATACTTGCAGTTGAAAATGCCCAAGACATTTTTCTGCTTCTCCCCTCCCTTCACGTATTCACAGTACCGCTCCAGGAACTGCTCCAGTAGTGCTACTTCTGTATAGGGGTTGTACACAGTCACAGTCACCACTTTTTCCATGAGCCCAAACAGGGGCTCCAACCGCACTCCCTCCAGGCATGGATCACCTTCATTACTTCTGAGCCATTCAAAGACAGTCAAACAGCATCCCTCATTCACAAAGGTTACATCATATGTACCTTGACTCCGGAATTCATTGACGCTGTAGATATCCTGACGATGGGCTCCAGCCTTTCCCTCCAACAGGTCACGAACGACGTACACCAGGTTGTTTTTCTCACCACCTTCCACCACCACACGGATCGTATTCTTAATGAACATCCTCAGTCCAGACTGCCGGTACGGATACCGCAGTAGAAAATCAGCAGCACGCTGCCAGCAAAGCCCCTGGATCACTCCAGGAAAACTCGCACCCTCTGACCGCGACACAAGATCGCAGCCAAAAGGCCGAGATCACACTGGCGCATAGCATACAATGGTTGATATTAGCGCATGGAGGCCCAGCCATGCTACCCTTTTATAGCAACAGCTACAGGACCTTCCAGGAACAAGGACCAATGAGAAGCTGTTACAAACACACGTAGCTACATGACCTTCCTGGCGGACCAATAGGAGCCGCTGCAGCACCTGAACATGTGACCCCTGATCTCCAATGAGAGATCTCACTCTGGGCATGCTCAGATGGGAAAACGCAGGACTTTGTCTCAAAGACGGCTGCTCCAGCACTGGCTATAATAGCAGATCCAGGAAAGGCAGCAGCAAGTCCCTGCACAGTAGAGGAGTGGGCAAGACCCTGGACCGACATCTCTGCTGAGCAGGCTCCACTGCGGCCGGAGATGAATGGGAGACCGCAGCGGACGGTTCAAGACTCCCCTTGTGCAGCAGCGGGAACTCAAACCCTAACAGTGATGTGTTCCATATCGCACTGCTTACTTCTAGCCCCAGGAGTGGAAGATGTCATCGCAATCTGCAAAAAAGAAGAAGACCAGTAGGAACCGGACAGGGTTTACTGCATCTGTATAAAGTTGAAGAAGAATTTGCAATTTATTAATAATATTTGATGATGTTTGCATAATTTTAAGTAGAATACCCCAGTTGGGTAATGAGTACTAAGGTATTAATGTGAAATATTGAAGTATTATTATAGAAATGTGATTTTCCTAAAAATGTTTTATGCAAGGACTGCGTGCTGAGGACTCTTGCAGCACAGAACTTTTATTGTAAATAGTTCGCACTTCGGTGCCCCATCTTGGTTTTACATAAAGCCTTACTGCCTCTGAAGAAAAACCCGTATGGTGTGGCCTAGAGTGAGGTCTGCAGTAGAGAAGTCCTGCAGCCCACCCAGGACCCACGTGGGAGGTTTTTGGTGCGGGTCCTCCACAAGAATCTTGCCTTGTAATTATTTATTGTAAATACTATTTTGATATTTTCCTATTTTGCTATTGTATACATTGTAACGTTAAAGTGTCCTTACCTCCCGCAAGGGAAGAGTTATGGTTGATGTTAATATAAAATGTTTTTCTATTTCAGCCCGGGAGTGCTGATGATAACTAGGGGGGGATTGTGGCCCAGCTGCACTTGGTACACATGTTCCAGGAGTATGTACTGAAAGGTAATTGCAAAATCTGATATTCATTCACACTCACACTTACCTAGATTACCACCAGAGGGATCCCCTTTAGAGTACTTAAGGGGGTGTGAGAGCAGTAGCAGTAGCAGACGTGTGAGAGACGTAGCAGGAGATCAGATTAGATCAGTTGGAGACGAGTCTGTGGCAGTGAGTCATTCCAGACAGACGGAGGAGAGAGATTGCAAGCTGATATCTCAGGACATCTAGATTGTGAGTTCCTAACGAATGTGGAAAGACACTCTCGGAGTGAGCACGAGGTCAGTTGACGGAAGGTCCTGATAGCCGCTCTGGACAGAGTTTAAGAAGGAACAGAAGAAGGGGACTACAGTTGTTGGAACATCGAGTTAACTGAGAAGCAGTCAGTGAGCTTTGGGAGAAAGGAAGCTGACGACTACACCTACTGCTACCTCGTGCTTATTTAAGGATAGAGTAGGGCGATGGGCGAGTGTGACCCAAGAAAGGAGTGACTTCGGTGACAGATCACCTTCACTCGACTTAACCGGACACCGGGTCAGAAGTATTGCTAGAACCTTTACGGCTAGTGAGAGAAACACCGGAATCCTTGCTGGACTTCAAGTCACAGAAGGTAGCCCTAAGTGCCGATACGTAACCGGGGTCAGGCAGAACAGGAGTCGGGTCTGCAGCCATAGAGACTTAGTTCTTGCCAGGAGAAGACTTCCACCACAATGTTGGCCGGGCGAAGCTGTCTTGCTTAGAGTTAAACTTGACTTCACGCAAGTTAGGACTCATACACTTTAAAGGGAAAGGAGGCCTTATACCTACTTGGCAATTACCTGGATGTGCATACTCCACCCTGAGCAGCTTCCCGGGACATACCTGCACCCTTCAACAGTAAAGGTATGGAAAGAGACTGGCATGTGTGTGACTGATTTATTACCTGCACACCCTGCATCACCATTGACTTTGAGGGAACCGTCTCACCTGTGGGAGACGTAACATCTTGCTGCCCTGTAACATCCCCTCAGAAGATCCATTTGCAGCGCTGGTCATTGCGATCAGAAACCACAGGTGGCGTCACGAACAATTACTAAAATCCCCTGTAAATATCCCCCTTTGTATGAGCGCCCAGGGCAACGGACCGAGCTGTGCTACCCGTGACATCCCGCATAGACATCAACGGGCTCGGTGCCGAGTACCCCATAACCCTGGTGTTGTGCGACTCACTGCAATTTCTCTTTGATCAAAAAATGTTTTTTTTCTATAGGACATTGGAACAAACATTTTGGTCAGTCCATTAAAAAAAAAAATATATATATAACAAATCCTAACAAATTTTGTAAATTTTATGTCAACTTTAGTTTAAGTTATGGTAAGTGGGAGTTGAGGCTTCACAAACAGTAGGGGTAATGGAGGTCGGGTAATCAGAAGTAGTAGCAACGTTGCCCATTAAGGCGGGTTGCGAAATGGAGGTAGTTGGCAAGGGGTAGTTAATAGAACTCAATTGTGATGTTTGGAGCAAAGAACTCTGATTACCTGAATTGTGAGGAGCACGTAAAGCAGAAGAATGGGGAGCAAGGAAAGATGAAGAATGTGAAGGTGGAAAAGAGGAAGACTGTTGAGATGGGAAAGAGGAAGCATGGGGGAAATGGAAAGAGGAAGACTGTTGAGATGGGAAAGAGGAAGCATGTGGTGAATGGAAAGAGGGAGACTGAGATGGATACACATTTTGAGGATGTTGCATTCTGTTAATTTCAGAGTTGCGTTGTGCTATAGATTCTATAGCTTGACAAATTTCCGTTCCATTGAGGTGACATGTGTTGTTTTGGAACAGAGACAACACATTACACACAACCGAGGCACATGACCATTGGTTTTCAGGCGGTACTTTTCTAATCCCTGCCGCTACTGACGCTCCAAAGAAGTCCCAGTTATCTGTGGACTCAATTTATTTAGAAAGCGCATTGCTTGTTGTGTAACCACAACGGCTTCCTGATTTGCATTTACATTTTCACTACGTACTTGACGGCGGCGAACTTGTTGCCTACGTTGTATAGGCCTCACATTTATGTTCTGTGCATGTTCAGTTGAAGATGGCGTCAGACTTTCAGATGGATCTGCTGACTGATCTGGCACATCTTCGCAAGATGTCAACAGCGCATCTTCAGTAGCTGAGCTGTGTTCTACTGTGTCTTCTTCATAGGGTGGTGCTGCAATGTTTCCTTCTGTCCTGTACAAATACAAATTTTGAAACATCAGTAAGTTGACATTAAAGAGACAATAGGACAAACATTGCCATCTGTGCATGCGCCGTCCCACGCGAACATCTTCATGGAGTACACCGCACAGGAAACCAAGGAAGTGAGGGTGGCTCCTGCCTTTCACAAAATGGCGGTAACTGCCTCCCCACAGCAATGCGGACACCAGCATCAAGGAGAAGCCCGTATCACGGGCCAAAACAACATCATTAAAACACAGACAAACTTGCTTCACAGGATCAACACGCCGCACATTGGAATACCCCCTCAGGCAAGCCAGCGGCCTGCAGCAACGCTACACTCAGGCGTCCTACACCACTGACCCTGGGACCTCGATTCACTGCAGACACCAGCCATGTTAATAAATAGCACCCATGGAAGCACAAGAATGTACCTAGCAAACATTTTTTGGCTATTTGTGTCCTCCAAAATTGGAGTGGTCATAGCATGTGGAGCGTGAATAAAATGGGAAAAATAAATTATATTAAAGAATATTTTATATATATATTACCTTCGGAGCTCCTGTGTGTTGAGCAGAAACTGAAGGTCGTTATAATAAGGGCACTTTCTTGGTTTTGGCGAAGAACCACTTTTCTCCTGGTCTTGTGCATTTTTTTAAACCGATCTCGTACAGATCGCCATCTGGTTTTCAAATCTTTCACTGAGAATTGATTAGGAACAAAAAATTGGTTAATCGTTTTTCCTTGAGTTGCTTTTCCTGTATGCACACATTTTACGTACATATTTCCTTTCTTTTTTGGTCTGCCATTCCTTGAACTTCAGGATATAGCTCTTCCAGCACTTTCTCCCAGGCATCATCCCGTAGGAGTCTGTTGTGGTAATCTTCACTTGCCGGATCCCACAAAACGGGTCTGTTATGAACCTACAGTTAACAAACTTCAAGTGTTATTTAATATGTAATAATGGCTTATAAAATATTGATCTATGTTTAAAGTGATCATTCTAAGGTTTCCAAATAAACAAACATGTTGCTCAAAATTTTAATTGAAAAATAATTAAAATATATTGACATTAAATTACATTACCAGCAAAATCAGTCGCTGCACATTGATGGACATCCTTTCATATGACATCTTGTTTTGGCTCAGCAAACTTTTTTTTTTTCTTTTGAAAACAACTGTAATTACAAAATTGGAATAAAACACAAAATCATTTTAGGTAAGGAATTACCTATAATTTTCCTCATATAACACGCACCACAAGTTTATTAGAGAAAAAGTATTGTTAAAATATTAGTTTTAGAAGAAGTTGGCGCTTCTTAAAATACATGCGTATTATTGCTGTGGGGGGTGGGTGCGGGAGTGGTGTCCCAGAGGCGCTGGTGGAGGAGGCAGGAGGGTGGGATGAGTGGGTGTCTGATGTGTAGTGCGCCGCTGATGCTGTTTGGTGGTTCAGTGGTGCCTGGCGCTGATATCTCGAGATCTTGGTAACGAGATCTCCATCTGCGCATGAGCAGCCCACGCCTTTCTTTTTTATCTAGTCAACCACACAGGAGGAAACCACATAAAGTAGTAGTTATCTGTGCCCTCTGTGCCCTCAACAGGGCTAATAAAGTACGCCTGCACAGGAGCCACGGCATAAGCAAGGAGGAGGACGTCATCACTAGATGGGAAGCGCCAGAGCCCGAGCTGTGACGCACATAGGACCGGAGGGCATTGGCCCCCCGGTGAGTAAAATATAAATTTAATAATCTTTCAGGTTACAAGAGGGACTTATGTACAGCATTATAGAATACTGTAGATAAGCACGTAATGGCGGTGGCTATCTTATATAGCAAAAGGAGGTGAGAGATTAGCGTTAAATAAGGGCCCCGTCTCACATAGCCAGATCGCTAGCGAGATCGCTGCAAAACAGCGATATCGCTATGTCTGACACGTACCAGCGTTCAGGCCCCTGCTGTGAAATGGCATGAATTTTTTTTGATGGCTGGTCTCCGGGTGGCCAGCATGCATTGCTGGGTGTGACAGGCAGGACACCAGCGATCTCCTGTTAACCAAGGTACACATCGTGTTTCCAAGTGCGGGTCTGTGCCTGGAAACCCAACGTGTACATTGGATACCAGCTCCCTGCATCAGTGATCTGGTATCCAATGTACACTGCGGGTAACTAGGCGACGTTACCCGCAGTGTCGCTGTCCTGATCGCTGACTGTTTGGTTGCTGAGCAGCGATCATGTAGCGACACACCAGCGATCCTTATCGTTGTAGGGATCGCACGTGTGTCGCTATGTGAGACGGGGCCTTAAAGCGGCGTGTGTTCCCCCCCTATTTTTTTTAACCAGCCTGATAAAGCAGACTACTGAGGCCTGGTTTTTCAGGCTGTTAAGGAGCCAAAATCCATGGACCTTGCAAGCCTGATAATACCAGGCCACAGCAGTCTGCTTAGCTTGGCTGGTTACCAAAAATAGAGTATCCCCTCGAAAAAAAAATGGCGTAGGGTCCCCCCTATTTTTGATAACCAGCCTGATAAAGCAGACTACTGAGGCCTGGTTTTTCAGGCTGTTAAGGAGCCAATATCCATGGACCTTGCAAGCCTGATAATACCAGGCCACAGTAGTCTGCTTAGCTTGGCTGGTTACCAAAAATAGAGGCTCCCCTCGAAAAAAAAAATGGCGTGGGTCCCCCCTATTTTTGATAACCAGCCAGATGAAGCAGACTGCTGAGGGCTGGTTTTTCAGGCTGGTAAGGAGACAATATCCATGGACCTTGCAAGCCTGATAATACCAGGCCACAGCAGTCTGCTTAGCTTGGCTGGTTACCAAAAATAGAGGCTCCCCTCGAAAAAAAAATGGCATGGGGTCCCCCCTATTTTTGATAACCAGCCAGATGAAGCAGACTGCTGAGGCCTGGTTTTTCAGGCTGGTAAGGATCCAAGATCCATGAACCTTGCAAGCCTGATAATACCAGGCCACAGCAGTCTGCTTAGCTTGGCTGGTTAACAAAAATAGGGCATCCCCTCGAAAAAAAAATGGTGTGGGGTCCCCTATTTTTGTTAACCAGCCAAGTAAAATGCAGACTGCTGCGGCCTGGTATTTAAAGACTGTCAAGGCCCATGGATTTTGGCCCTCAACAGCCTAAAAATACCAGGCATCAGCAGCCCCACATTTGGCGCATCCAAAGATGTGCCATTTGTGGCACTTTACCCGGCTCTTCCCACTTGCCCTGTAGCGGTGGCAAGCGGGGTAATAAGGGGTTAATGTCACCATGTTAACTGTATTTACACAAGAAAATCCCATGACAGATAACATGATCAGAGATAAAAAAATTTCTCCATTAAATGTCACCTGCTTAACCCAGCAGGAAGTACGGCGGCGTCTAAAAATCACTAAAGTTGACAAATCCCCGGGCCCGGATGGGATACACCCCGAGTACTGCAGGAATTAAGTACAGTTATAGATAGACCTTTATTTTTAATCTTTAAAGATTCCATAATAACTGGGTCTGTACCACAGGACTGGCGTATAGCAAATGTGGTGCCAATATTCAAAAAGGGGCAAAAACTGAACCTGGAAATTATAGGCCAGTGAGCTTAACATCTACTGTGGGTAAAATCCTGGAGGGTTTTTTAAGGGATACTACATTGGAGTATCTGAAGCTGAATAACCTCATGACACAGTATCAGCATGGGTTTACGAGGGACCGTTCTTGTCAGACTAATCTGATAAGCTTTTATGAAGGGGTAAGTTCAGGACTGGACCAAGGGAATGCAGTGGACGTGGTGTTCATGGACTTCTCAAAAGCTTTTGATACAGTGCCACACAAAAGGTTGATACATAAAATGAGAACAATGGGGATAGGGGAAAATATGTGTAAGTGGGTTAAGAACTGGCTCATGGATAGAAAACAAAGGGTGGTTATTGATGGAGCACACTCGGACTGGGTCACGGTTAGCAGTGGGGTACCACAGGGGTCAGTATTGGGGCCGCTTCTCTTTAACATATTTATTAATGACCTTGTAGGGGGCATACAGAGTAGTATTTCAATATTTGCAGATGACACTAAACTCTGCAGGGTAATAAATACAGAGGAGGATAAATTTATATTACAGGAGGATTTATGTAAACTAGAAGCTTGGGCTGATAAATGGCAAATGAGCTTTAATGGGGATGTAAGGTCATGCACTTGGGTAGAACAAATAAGATGTATAATTATGTGCTTAATTGTAAAACACTGGGCAAAACTGTCACTGAAAAAGACCTGGGTGTATGGGTGGACGACAAACTCACATTTAGTGGCCAATGTCAGGCAGCTGCTGCCAAGGCAAATAAAATAATGGGATGCATTAAAAGAGTCATAGATGCTCATGAGGAGAACATAATTTTACCTCTATGCAAGTCACTGGTGCGACCACACTTAGAATACTGTGTGCAGTTCTGGTCTCCGGTGTATAAGAAAGACATAGCTGAACTGGAGCGGGTGCAGAGAAGAGCGACCAAGGTTATTAGAGAACTGGGGGGTCTGCAATACCAAGACAGGTTATTACACTTGGGGTTATTTAGTTTGGAAAAATGAAGGCTTAGGGGTGATCTTATTACAATGTATAAATATATGACAGTACAAAGACCTTTCTAATGATCTTTTTACTCTTAGACCTGTGACGGGGACAAGGGGGCATCCTCTACGTCTGGAGGAAAGAAGGTTTAGCCATAATCACAGACGCAGATTCTTTACTGTAAGAGCAGTGAGACTATGGAACTCTCTGCCATCTAATGTTGTAATGAGTGATTCCTTACTAAAATTTAAGAAGGGACTGGATGCCTTTCTTGAAAAGTATAATATTACAGGCTATATTCACTAGTTTCCTAGATACAGCGTTGATCCAGGGAGCTAGTCTGATTGCCGTATGTGGAGTCGGGAAGGAATTTTTTTCCCCAATGTGAAGCTTACTGTTTGCCACTTGGGTTTTTTTTGCCTTCCTCTGGATCAACATGTTAGGGCAGGTTAGGATAAGATATGGGTTGAACTAGATGGACTTAAAGTCTTCCTTCAACCTTGATAACTATGTTATGTTACCTTTGATTGATTGGTGACAATAAGCCCGGTTAATAATGGAGAGGCGTCAATAAGACACCGATCCATTATTAATCATAAAGTTTGTAAACTTTTAAAAAAAAAAACACAGCAAGAAAAAAATCTTTTAATGAAATAAAGCACAACACAGTTTTCATTAATTTTATTGTACGCTCATCCTGCGACGCCATCGATCTCCTGTAAAAAAACAAAAATAACAAACCAACACAAATACTCCCTGTCCGACGCAGTCCAAAATCACGTGTGTCCCACGACGAGTCCAGCTCTGCTACATCTGGATGCCAGGCTGAGCCTGACATCGACATGAAGCAGAGCTGCTTACCGATGGAGATTCCCCGGCGGTCACGGCATGTGGACTTCTCTCGGCCAGCTTCTCGCGAGTGTAGCTGGCCGAGATTACCCAGTCCCCGCAGTCACGGCCACGGTTATCGCGAGAAGCGCCAGGGACCGGGTAGTTACCGGTCAGCTGTACGATCAGCTGGCCGCAAGGGATCCACTGCTCGTGACTGTCGGGGAATCTGTAGCGGTAAGCACCTCAGGGCAGAGGGCATAGGGGTACCGTATATAACACCTGTATATTAAACTTTAAAAAAAAAGACAGGACACGACACGACACTGACTAACCTCTGCCTCTGTTTCTCCGGAAGTTCCTCTGTCACGCACTTCCGCACGTGACACAGGAACTCTTTTTATGCTAATTAGTTGACATGCGTAGTATCCAGCAATAACGCAGTTACTACGCATGTGACTATCATTCAGATGCGGTTTTACCGCATCTAATGATAGTCTATGGTAACTTTACGTTGCGGCGACGCAGCGTCGCCGCAAGATGCAAGGACATGCTGCGGTCTGAAAAGACGCGTCGCATGTCCAGGAACGCAGGTCTTCCGCCTGCGTTTTGTTACGCATAGTGGAGACGGGATTTCTTGAAATCCCCTCCACTATGCTGTAACATCTGGACGCTGCGTGTTTGGCGCTGCGCCAACGCACAGCGCCAAACACGCAGCATATCCTGATGGAATACTGATCGTGGAAACTCACCCTAAGACTGTATGTGATATTAAATACATTTAAGGCAAAAAAAAAACATTTACAGCAGTATTATAGCACTGATACTTTTATAGGCCAACCAAGCTTTGAAAGCACTAGATGAACTGGTTAACAGGAGTAGGATTGTGTATTGCATTAAAAAGTCTGTTCTTTAGCAATGTCACAGGATTACATAAACACTCATGTTGACCTTGCAAAATTGGAGGCTTCAAAGCTGAAATGTTTCAGTATTCTTACTGACAATGTTTGCATGAGACTTGCTCTGGTAATTTGTATTTTAGGAAGTAGAATATTAATAGCACAGGTTATGCCACATTCTGATTTAGAAAATAAAAACACAAATAAATCCAGGGTGTGACAATTGTTGAACTTACCAACTATTTCCAAAAGCAATCAGCAGCTTTGTTAACCCCTTTCTGACAACAAACGTAATGATCCGTCAATGTGACCTGGGCCAGTTTGACCATAGACGGATCATTATGTCTAAGTGATCAGTCACACTCACAGGGGGTGTGCGGCCGATAGCGGTCGGGTGTCAGCTGATTCGGACAGCTGGCACATGGCACTGGGTGCCAGAAGCGGTCACAGACTGTTCCCAACACTTTAACTCCCAAAATATTGCAATCAAACAAGAGCACAGCATTCCGAAAGCCGGCACAGGGCTGACAGCCCCTCTGCCTTTGGATCAGAGACCCTGTGGTGTGAATCGGGGTCCCGATCGTTGCCATGGTGACCAAATGTTGTCATGATGACATCCGAGTCACCAGAGCTAGGAAACTTGTTGATCATGCGCAGTGCACGATCAGCAAGTCTCCCTGTCAGTGCAGCATTGACAGCATCTATGGCATGCAGATGCTACTTCATCTGCATGCTATAGAAGCGATCAGCCTGCAAAAAATGATTGTCCCATAGTGGGACTTAGTAAAAAACTTAGAAAAAAGTAAAAAAAATTTTTTAAATAATTGTAAAAATATTTAAAAAAAAATAAAAAATAATAATAAAAACATCGATATATTCTATCTCTAAATAAATATTTGAATAAAAAAATAAACAATAAAAGTACACATATTTGTATCGCCGCATCCGCAATGACCCGAAATATATAACTGTCCCACTAATTAACTCCTGCCGAACAAAAAGTGGAATAACATGTGTTCAAAAAGACAGATATAAATAAACATGGTACAGCTGAAAACATTGTCTTGTCCCGCAAAAAAGGAGCCACCATACAGCTACATCAGCAAAAAATAAAAAGTTATTGCTCTCAGAAAAAAAGTGATGCAAGCAACAAAAAAGGATTTTGGGGATACGTCAAAAGTAAAAGAAAAGTCAAAGATGCTATAGGATTTTTACAGGATGAAAATGATGAAATGGTAAGACAGGATGTTGAGAAGGCTGAACTTTTAAATTCCTATATTTTGCATCTGTTTTCTCTCAGAAAGGAAATGTAACATCAACTGATCATCACTGTCCTATTAAAGGAATAGAAGAATCCAGGATATCTATAAACAGAAAGACAGTGAGGAAACACTTAGCTAACCTAAATGAATTCAAGTCTCCAGGTCCAGATGAATTACACCCCAGAGTACTGAAGGAGATAGCAGAAGAAATTCTTGAACCACTGCCATAATCTTTGAAAATTCCTGGAGAACAGGAGAAGTCCCAGAAGACTGGAGAAGACCAAATGTTGTTCCTATCTTCAAAAAGGGGAAGAAGGTGGACCCAGGGAACTACAGGCTGGTGAGTCTGACTTCTATACCAGGAAAGATCTTTGAACAAATTATTAAAGAACATGTATGTAAGTATCAGGTAAAAAAAAGGGGGGAGAAGCCAGCGCCGCATATGGTCAGCATGTAATATATAAAGTGCATATGCACATATTGGATTCTAACTGTATTAAAAATGAGACATTTGGCAAATAATTGATCAATTCTTTGAGCCACCCCGCCACGACAAGGCATTCTCATATGGGGCAGTCCTACCTTACGTTTTTTTATATTCGCTGTGCCATTACGGCCTCCTGAATGTATAAAAGCAAGACTGCAATACAGATTAGAATCCAATATGTGCATAAGCACTTTATATATTGCATGCTGACCATGTGCGGCGCTGGCTTCTCCCCTTTTTTTACTTGATGTTGGTTCGTGGTTGAGCACCACATGTTGCCGTGCGCTCTGGGTCATGCACACAGTTCTATCTGTGTTTTTTTGGTGATTGACCTAGGCTGCTGTGCACACACAGCAGCCCTGCCCTGCCTGGGCTCTGCTTGATTTTACACCTGTACCTGGGCCTGTTTCACCCTTTATCTGTGGTGCTGGTCTGGCAGTGCAGAAGTCAGATCTGAAATGTCCATCTCCGGACCTGGTCGGCTTTCACCTGCGCTTGCCTTACTGGCACCATGGGAGTGATACAGCAATGCTTCAGGTACTTTTGTTTTTGATTTTTTGCAGTCTTGCTTTTATACATTCAGGAGGCCGTAATGGCACAGCGAAAATAAAAAACGTAGAGCAGGACTGCCCCATATGAGAATGCCTTGTCGTGGCGGGGTGGCTCAAAGAATTGATCAATTATTTGCCAAATGTCTCATTTTTAATACAGATTAGAATCCAATATGTGCATAAGCACTTTATATATTGCATGCTGACCATGTGCGGCGCTGGCTTCTCCCCTTTTTTTACTTGATGTATGTAAGTACCTGGATAAGAATGAAGTGATTAAACAGAGTCAGCATGGGTTTGTAACTAATAAGTCATGTCAGACTAACTTAGTTTCCTTCTATGACAGAATCACTGACTGGGTGGATCAGGGATATGCTGTAGATATAGTATATCTTGACTTCAGCAAAGCATTTGACAAAGTATCTCACACAATCCTTATTGAAAAAATGACTAAGTATGGAAAGGACAAGGCAACTGTTAGGTGGATTCATAACTGGCTTAGTGATCTGACCCAAAGAGTGGTCGTAAATGGCTGCACATCCAGTTGGAAGAATGTCTCAAGTGGGGTACCACAAGGCTCTGTATTGGGCCCTGTATTGTTCAACATCTTTATCAATGATTTAGATGAAGGAATTGAGGGTAAACTGATCAAATTTGCTTATGACACAAAGCTAGGAGGGGTAGCTAATACTAGAGAAGAGAGAGAGAGGATTCAAAAAGATATAAATAAACTGGAGCAGTGGGCAGCAACTAACAGAATGGTTTTTAACAGGGAAAAATGCAAAGTACTACATCTGGGCAAAAAAATGAAAAAAGCATATACAAAATGGGAGGAATAGGGCTAAGTAACAGCACATGTGAAAAAGACTTGGGTATACTAATTGATCACAGACTGAACATGAGTCAACAGTGTGATGCAGCAGCAAAAAAGGCAAATACAATTCTAGGATGTATCAACAGAAGCATACAATCTAGATCACGTGAGGTCATTATTGCCCTCTACTCCTCTTTAGTCAGACCTCATCTGGAATACTGTGTCCAGTTTTGGGCACCACATTTTAAAAAAGACATCAACAAACTGGAGCAAGTTCAGAGAAGAGCCACCAGAATGGTGACCGGTCTGCAAACCATGTCCTATGAGGAACGGTTGCAGGATTTGGGAATGTTTAGCTTGCAAAAAAAAGACTGAGAGGAGACTTAATAGCTGTCGACAAATATCTCAAGGGCTGTCACATTGTAGAAGGATCATCTTTATTCTCATTTGCACAAGGAAAGACTAGAAGCAATGGGATGAAACTGAATGGGAGGAGACAGAGATTAGATATTAGAAAAAACTTTTTGACAGTTAGGGTGATCATTGAGTGGAACAGGCTGCCACAAGAGGTGGTGATTTCTCCTTCAATGGAAGTCTTCAAACAGAGGCTGGACAGACATCTGTCTGGGGTGATCTAGAGAATCCTGCTTTGAGCAGGGGGTTGGACCAGATGGCCCAGGAGGTCCCTTCCAACTCTACCAATCTATGATTCTATGAAAAGCCTTCCATCCATAGATTCTGTCAGTTGCTTGATCTGTTTACGATCAACATTGCGTGCAGCAGCCACCACAGCCTCCCAGACACTGTTCCGAGTAATGTTTTCCCTCCCTGTAGATCTCTCATTTTATGAGGGACCACAGGTTCTCTATGGGGTTCAGATCAGGTGAACAAGGGAGCCATGTCATTATTTTTTCTTCTTTTAGACCTTTACTGGCCAGCCACGCTGTGGAGTATTTGGAAGCATGCGATGGAGTATTGTCCTGCATTGAAATCATGTTTTTCTTGAAAGATACCGACTTCTTGCTGTACCTCTGCTTGAAGAAGGTGTCTTCCAGAAACTGGCAGTAGGTCTGGGAGTTGAGCTTCACTCCATCCTCAACCCGAAAAGGTCCCACAAGTTCATCTTTGATGATACCAGCCCATACCAGTACCCCACATCCACCTTGCTGACGTCTGAGTCAGAGTGGAGCTCTCTGCCCTTTACTGATCCAGCCTCGGGCCCATCCATCTGGCCCATCAAGAGTCACTCTCATTTCATCAGTCCATTAAACCTTACAAAAATCTGTCTTAACATATTTCTTGGCCCAGTCTTGACGTTTTATCTTATTTTTCTTGTTCAAAGGTGGTGGTTTTTCAATCTTCCTTACTTTGGCCATGTCCCTGAGTATGGCACACCTTGTGCTTTTTGATACTCCAGTAACGTTGTAGCTCTGACATATGGCAAAACTGGTGGCAAATAGCATCTTGGCAGCTTCACGCTTGATTTTCCTCAATTCATGGGCAGTTATTTTGCACCTTTATTATATCAACACGCTTCTTGCGACCCTGTTGGCTATTTGCCATGAATTGCTTGATTGTTCTGGTGATCACGCTTCAAAAGTTTGTTAAATCCAAGACGCTCCATCCCTCAGCAAGACATCTCACAATTTTTGACTTTTCAGAGTCCGCTAATTCTCTCTTCTGACCCATTTTGCCAAAGGAAAGGAAGTTGCCTAATAATTAAGCACACCTTATATAGGGTGTTGATGTCATTAGACCACACCCCTCTCATTACAGAGATGCAAATCACCTGATTTACATAATTGGCAGTTGGCTTTCAAGCCTATACTGCTTGGAGTAGGACAACATGTATAAAAAGGATGATGTGAACAAAATACTCTGTAAGGTTCTGTGTACATGTTCCTGAAACTCAGTTTGTTCGTCAGCCATTTTACTTTCTGTCTTGCTGCAGCTATCTTGCCCTCAGTCAAAATGGAGTTTCCAGCTTGCATGTTCCCGCCCTGATTCTCTCCTTTTGCTTCTTAAGCAGCCACAGCTGAGCAATCAGTGCTTCAGAATCTAGCCTGCAGTGAACCTGTGACCTGACTCCTAAAGCCTTGGACCTTGTACTCCAGCTATTCCTACTGAGGAACTCTGAAGCACTTGTGGACTCTGAACCCTGCTCTTTGAAAGACCCACGTTTGCATGGACTTACGGTAACAGAGAAGAAGATCCTGAACCTGTTGTGGAGAGTGATTGCTGAGCTTAGATTACTCTGGCCTGCTGTGTCTCCTGCTTCTGTGTCTGCAAACTGTGTGACTATTTTTGCCAACTTGTATGAAGTAATACAAGACTTTCTATATCAAACCTGTGTCTCATGTATTTTCATCGCACCCAAGCACAAGACGCTATATGAACTGTACTACATACATTACAAGATTCTGAAGCCAAAACGTTAGTGTCTGCTGGGTCTGGAAAGGCTGTGTCTGCTGTAACTGTGGATATCGGATGTCCGGTTGTACTTTCTGTGATGACAGTGGTTGTGACTTCTCACAACCATTCCAGGTGAGCAATTCCCTTAAGTGTTTTTTTTTCTGCAGTGTTACCACAGGTAAACACTATTGTTTTTTTGTTTTTTTTTCTTTTCTCTTTTTTGTCTGCTGTAACTGTGGATATCAGATGTCCGGGTGAACTTTCTGTGATGATAGTGGTTGTGACTTCTCACAACCATTCCAGGTGAGCAGTTCCCTTAATTTTTTTTTCTCTCTGCAGTGTTACCACAGGTAAACACTATTGTTTTTTTTTTTTCTCCTCTCCTCTTCTTCCAGTACTCCTGTCTTAAAAGATCTGGAAAATGGAGGCCCGCATAAAGGAACTTTGCGGAGTGACTGATAATATCCTTGCAGATTTGCAGAATATAAAGACCCGTTTTTCAAGCCTACAGGACCTCACTAATCACAATTTGCAAGTGTTTGGACAGACTGCCCAGGATTTGCGAGCCAGGATTGAGGTTCTAGAAGAGCGAGTCCAGGCTCCTGCCGTAGCCCGAGTTCTGGGATTCCCAAGTTGCCCCCTTTTCGTTTTGGCGGTGAACGTGAGAAATTCAGGGGATTTATTAATCAATGCAATCTTTTTTTTTCTGCACATGCTTCACAATTTCCCACTGAACGATCTAAGGTGCTTACTATAATTATGTTGCTTACCAACAAGGCTTTGATGTGGGCAAACCCTCTGATTGAGACTGAGGATGATTGTTTGAATCACCTTGATGCTTTTATTTCAGCCATGGGGCAGGTGTTTGATGACCCCAATCGAGGTGCAACAGCTGAAGCAGCCATGTTAGCTTTGCGCCAAGGTAAGCACTCGGTAGCTGAATATGCCTTGGATTTCAGGAGATGGGCCCTTGATACCACCTGGGACAGTTCCGCCAAAAAATCTATTTTTCGAAAGGGGTTATCTCCACTGATTAAGGATGAACTTGCTCGTGCCGACCCTCCCACTGCGTTAGGTGACTTTATTAACTACTGCATCCGTATTGATACTCGTCTGACTGAACGCAGGCAAGAGAGATGGTTCGAAAGCAATCGCACTAACCTTTTCCTACCTTCCTCTCCAGCTAAGGAACCTTTGAGTAGGATTACACGGGAACCTGAACCTGAACCCATGCAGGTAGACTCTTTACAACGACGGGTTAGTGATGCACGCAAGGAACATCGTTTTAAGGAGAATCTATGTTTCTATTGTGGTAAGTCAGGGCACTTCATTATAAACTGCCCCAGCCGTTCTCGTAAGACTACTGCAGCACTCATTCATTGTGAGTGTTGCGAGAGGGGATCTGTCAGGTCCGAGCCTCAGGCTCCAGAGAGATCTGCAGCAACAGATCTTGATTTCTCGGACTTAAACTCCGTTACCTCTGAGGACGTTGACTGTGTAAACGCTGCCATTTTTCAAGTTTCCTCAGCGGTGTCCCAGCTGAGTTGTAAGAAAAACAATTCTCATTGCTTTCTTTCCATCAAACTCTGGGTTGACTCAGCTTGGGTGTCTAGCTCTGCTATGATCGACTCAGGGGCAAGTGGAAATTTTATGGATGTCTCCTTTGCTCTGAAACAGGGGATACGTTCAGTGAAGAAGGCTACTCCAGTACAGATGGAAACTGTGGATGGCTCCCTGCTGACCTCTGGACCAGTGGATCAGGAAACAGAGCCTTTGAGGGTTCTTATGGGTAAAGATCATCAAGAGAAACTGTCCTTTATGCTTATCTCTTCTCCCCACTTTCCCATTATTCTAGGGCTACCATGGCTGCAGGCTCAGAATCCTACCATTAACTGGGAGACCAAGGAATTACACTTTCCAGAGAAACAGA
This sequence comes from Oophaga sylvatica, assembly GCA_033576555.1. Taxonomy (NCBI): domain Eukaryota; kingdom Metazoa; phylum Chordata; class Amphibia; order Anura; family Dendrobatidae; genus Oophaga; species Oophaga sylvatica. The sequence goes on along the minus strand of JARQOD010007151.1, from coordinate 10,256 downwards.
TGAGTCCAAAAGTTTCAGCTTGCTCTGTTCCTAAAGGAACCATGTCAGTCCCTGAACTACCAGCTGTATACCAGGACTATGTGGATTTATGTGACAAGAAGAACGCTGACCAGCTTCCTCCTCACCGTCCATATGATTGTCCAATTGAATTATTGCCTGGAGCAGAGATACCTTTTGGTAAGATCTACCCCCTGGCGGGGCCCGAGCTAAAGGCTTTAAAGGATTACATAGACGAAAATCTAGCCAAGGGCTTCATACGCCCCTCTTCATCTCCTGCAGGTGCACCCATCTTCTTTGTAAAGAAGAAAGATGGATCTCTGAGACCATGCGTAGACTATAGGGAACTCAATAAGGTTACTATTAGAAACCGTTATCCATTGCCTTTAATCCCTGAGTTATTGGAGAGAGTGCGACATGCCAAAATTTTCTCTAAACTAGATCTTCGTGGGGCCTATAACTTAGTCCGTATTAGACCTGGGGATGAATGGAAGACTGCATTCAGGTCACGCTATGGACACTTTGAATATCTAGTTATGCCTTTTGGTCTGAGTACCGCCCCAGCCACTTTCCAACACTTGGTGAATGACATCTTCAGGGATCTCCTAGATACATTCGTGGTAATTTATTTGGATGATATTCTAATTTTTTCTAACTCCACAGAGGAACATCATGGACATGTGAGAATGGTCTTGGAACGTCTAAGACAAAATCATCTTTACATCAAACTTGAAAAGTGTGAATTCCATAGGACCGAAATTCAATTTCTGGGGTATGTACTGTCTACACAAGGAATTAGTATGGATGGAAGCAAAACCCAAGCCATCAAGGATTGGCCAAGTCCTAGAAATGTGAAGGAGGTACAGCGCTTCATCGGGTTTGCCAAACTTCTATAGACGTTTCATTAGAAATTTCTCTGAGGTAGTGTCACCTATCACCCAACTTACCCGGAAAGAGTCTAGGTTCTCCTGGACTCCCCAAGCCCAGGAAGCATTTTCCCGTCTAAAAGATAAATTTACCACCGCACCTATCTTAGTACATCCCAACCCGAGCTTGCCTTCATAATAGAGGTGGATGCTTCAGACTGTGCCGTTGGAGCTATACTCTCTCAGAGAACAGGTGAGAAGAATGTCTTGCATCCCTGTGCCTTCTTTTCCCAGCAGTTGTCTTCGGCTGAGAGGAACTACGATGTGGGCAATAGAGAGTTGTTGGCCATTATTGCCGCCTTCAAAGAATGGAGACACCTTCTTCAGGGAGCTGCACAGCAAATAGTCGTCCTGACAGACCATCGTAACCTTGAGTTTATCAGGTCGGCTAAGTGCCTGACTCCTCGCCAGGCTCGCTGGAATCTTTTCTTAAACCAATTTAATTTTATCATTTCTTATAGACCAGGATCGCGCAATGGAAAGGCTGATGCACTCTCTAGGATTTACTCAGCAGAGACACGTCCAATTACTCCTCCTAAGACTATTCTTCCTGACTCTAGATTCCTAGGAGTAATTCATAATCAAGACCTACTTAAGGACATCAAGGAAGCATACCATGCGGATTCCTTTTTGGCACAACCCCCAAGGGACGTAAGTCTTGTCTTTAAGAATGGTGTGTGGATTCAGGGACAATGCCTGTATATTCCTGAAACAGTCAGATTGAGAGTATTGCAACTCATTCACGATTCCAAGATAGCTGGGCATAGAGGAATTCTAAAGACACAGGAATTTCTCTCTCGTTTCTTTTGGTGGCCCACTTGCAGGAAGGATGTTTTAAACTATGTCACTTCATGTGAAGTCTGTGCAAGATGCAAAACACCTCGCTCCTCACCAACTGGTCTGTTACAGCCTCTTCCCACCCCGTCCCGCCCGTGGGGATCCATTTCTATGGACTTCATTGTGGAGTTACCAACCTCTCAAGGGAAGAACACCATTCTAGTGGTGTTGACCGTCTAACAAAGGCAGCTCATTTTATCCCTTGTGTCGGCTTGCCCACTGCAAAACAGACATCAGATTTGATGATTAAAGATGTGTTTCGCTTACATGGAGTACCGGATGAGGTTATTTCGGATCGAGGGGTGCAATTCACTTCTAGGTTTTGGCAAAATTTCTGTGCAGCATTGGACATTAAAGTAAACCTTTCTTCTGCTTTTCATCCCCAGACTAATGGACAGACCGAACGAACCAATCAAACCCTGGAGCAGTATCTCCGCTGCTTTATCTGCCACCTACAGGATGATTGGGTGGATCTACTTCCATTAGCTGAGTTCTCGTATAACAACTCTCAGAGTGCCTCCACTAAGCAGTCTCCTTTTTACTCTAATCTAGGTTATCATCCTAACATTCTACCACGATTTCCCATAGAAACGCCTTTACCAGCAGTGGCTAAAAGAATCACGTCTTTACAGAAGAATATGGATCTTCTAAAGGAGAATCTGGAATCGGCTCAGGAAAGGTACAAGAAAGCAGCAGATAAATTTCGTAAACCTGCACCAGCTTTCAAGGTAGGAGACTTGGTCTGGCTGTCAACCAGAAATCTTAAGTTAAGGATTCCATCGTCTAAGTTGGGACATAAGTACATTGGACCCTATAAAATCAGTAAAATTATAAGTGCCGTTGCTTGTCGTCTTCAACTGCCCAGAACTATGAGAATTCACCCTGTCTTTCATGTATCCCTACTAAAGGCTGCGACACCCAATACGTTTCCTGGACGTTCTTCTCCTTGCCCTGACCCAGTGCTAGTCGATGGTCAGGAAGAATTTGTGGTGGAAAGGATTTTAGATTCCAGGTTGTATAGAAATCAGTTACAATATCTGATTAAATGGCAGGGCTACCCAGTGGAGGACAACTCATGGGAACCAGTCAATAACGTTAATGCTCCTCGCTTGCTCCGTCAGTTTCGTCAGAGGTACCCACACAAGCCTGGCCTGAGGTCATCCGGAGGTTGTCCCTAAGGGGGGAGTAATGTAAGGTTCTGTGTACATGTTCCTGAAACTCAGTTTGTTCGTCAGCCATTTTACTTTCTGTCTTGCTGCAGCTATCTTGCCCTCAGTCAAAATGGAGTTTCCAGCTTGCATGTTCCCGCCCTGATTCTCTCCTTTTGCTTCTTAAGCAGCCACAGCTGAGCAATCAGTGCTTCAGAATCTAGCCTGCAGTGAACCTGTGACCTGACTCCTAAAGCCTTGGACCTTGTACTCCAGCTATTCCTACTGAGGAACTCTGAAGCACTTGTGGACTCTGAACCCTGCTCTTTGAAAGACCCACGTTTGCATGGACTTACGGTAACAGAGAAGAAGATCCTGAACCTGTTGTGGAGAGTGATTGCTGAGCTTAGATTACTCTGGCCTGCTGTGTCTCCTGCTTCTGTGTCTGCAAACTGTGTGACTATTTTTGCCAACTTGTATGAAGTAATACAAGACTTTCTATATCAAACCTGTGTCTCATGTATTTTCATCGCACCCAAGCACAAGACCTATATGAACTGTACTACATACATTACATACTCATTTGTCTAATAATTCTGCACACAGTGTATATATTTATATACATGTCATTGTGACACTATATATATATATATATATTATATATATATATATAGTGCATATACTTCTACATAGTATAATAGCAGCTAATTCAATTGCCGGTTTCTGTAAAATTACAGAACCCGACATGAAATGACACATGGTTTACATACAGTTAACCATGTCATTTCATGTAGTTTGATATATGTTTTTCACTAACAATTACATGAGTGTCTGTGTGCAAAATTTCATACATGTAGAGGTTAATTAAATGTGTAAATTCGTTGAAAAAAAATGCGTGGGCTCCCGCTGTATTTTCTCCACCAGACAGGCAAAGCCAGCGAGTGGGGGCAGATAATAATAGCCTAGGGAGGGTGCATTTATTTTGTGCCCCCCCTGGGTACTAACATCTGCCCCCAGCCACCCTAGAAAAGGCACATGTATAATCAGATGCACCTTTTCTGGCACTTAGCCCGTCTATTCCCTTTGCCCTGTAGCGGTGGCTAATTGGTTAATAATGGGTTAAGGCCACCTTGCTATTGGAAGGTGACCCTAAGCCAGGTTAATAATTGAGAGTTGTCAATGAGACAGCTATCAATTATTAATCCTATTATATGAAATGAAAAAAAATAACACACACACATGAATTCAAAATCATTTTGATGAAATAAAAACACAGTTTTTGACCATCTTTTATTGTACTGGTAATCCTTCGATTCCCTTGTTCTCCTGTAATAAAAAAAAATAATAAAACAACCATATTCTTACCTATCCGGCGCTCAGTCAGGTCCCACGCTGTAATCCTTCACAAAAGGTTAACAAGTTTACTGCGGGGACCGGAGCTAATGCTGACAGCCTCGCAGTAAACCCCCTAATGAATCCGCTCATCTCCCGACTTACAGGAGAGGAAGTGATTAGCTGGGAAGCTTAATTGATTGTTTCCCAAGCTAATCAGTTCACTTCAGGTAAGCCGTGGACTCCCTCTGACGTCACTGATGCTGTGCGGAGTCCCCGGCTGACCTGAAGTGAACTGACAAAACTGTAATGTGTTTTCCTACACAGTTGCTGCTGGGAAAGTGCAGGTTTTTTAGGAAAAATATGGCGCGTGAATCGTTGGATTAAGTGATCAGGAAAAGGGGCATGGTGATGACAGGAATGGGAAAGTACACGATTAAAAACAGCAGTGGCTATGGGAGGTATGAGAACCAGGATACAGCCTACAATGATTTGTCGTTTAGCCACCATCAGGTACCAGAATCGGTTTCACGACCGTCAGAAGATCGGTGTAACAGATGCACATATCAGATTCGGCCTAAGAAATGGCCATCCAAAACATGTTGTCAAACATGCACGTGTCTGTATAAAGGGCAAAGTGCAACATGTTCGTGAGATTCTGAATTACCAAAACCAATCAAATTGATGATGCTCGTGAAAAACTAAGTTAAAAGAGGAGTGCACTGTCCGTAACTATAAACACACCTGTGGCACAAGCTTCTTCATCTTCACCCATACATATTACCAATAAGATAAAGGAGTGGGTCTCCAAGACTCGGAAACCCTATACACAAAGTTGCTGAGCTTGGCTAACATTTTCCCCTGTGGGGTACACCTCCACCTTTTCCATCACAACCACCCTTGTTAGGAATTCGACACTGGCTGTAGCAGCATGGAACAGGTTAACCCTGGTGATCTACTGGCAGCGACTGATGAGACGTGGAGGAAGGCCTGATTCAAAACTAGGCCCAATTTAAAGGAGCGGGTCTCCTGCATTTGGAATGCCCATACACTTTGTGTATGGGCTGACAAACATTTCCCCCTGGTGGAGTAAAATTGTCAAAAATATTTTATGGGCATCGTAGACAGCCATGCCAAAAATTGGACTGCCTGTAGCAGCACAAAACACTTTAACCCTGGTAATCTAGTGGCGAACAATGAGGAGACATTGATAATAAATGATACTGAAACAAACCAAATAAATAAAAAATGTGAATCCCCTATAAAAGAAAATACCAAAAGGGAGGGGCGAACACAGGTTCATAGATATGAAGCCAGAATGTGTCCAACGAGACATGTTTGTCCCTAGCAACAGCTCAGAGGCAGGGATGTAAATAAAAAAGTTATATAACAGGATTTTACTATTTTTATATTGGAGAGGAATACACTAGGTCATAAGAGGATGTTCCACAGATAGGAAAAATGAAAAATATAAGAATAAATAGGAAGAATATACGAACATGTCATTTTTATGAGATTTCACCCTGGGGGAGTAACATTTGTATTGGTTTTAAATTAGTAAAACACCCTTGCCAAAAATTGGACTGGCTGTAGCAGCACAGAATAAGTTCACCCTGGTGTTGTACTGGTTGTGGATGATGAGGATGAGGATAAGGAGGAGGATAACACCAAAAAGACCACATCAGGAAGTGGATACACATGTGTGGTTGTGAAGAGGAGCATGACAATATACCTCCACAAAAAAGACAATGTATTTGAGCTTATGTTTCGCTGTTTGCAATCGATGGTGTACAGAAGTCTTGCCCAATCCAGCCCTTTTTCATTTTTATAAGTGTCAGCCTGTCAGCATTGTAAGTTGACAGGCGGATGCGCTTATCTGTTATAATTCCACCAGTGACACTAAAAACCTGCTCTGACAGAACGCTAGCAGCAGGACAGGCCCAGATCTCCAAGGAATAGAGAGCCAGTTCATGCTACGTGTACAGCTTGGATACCCAATAATTAAAAGGCACAGAGGAATCACGGAGGACATTTGTATGATCTGCAAGATACTCCCTCACCATCTTCCCAAACATTGCACCTCTTGTGCCAGCACCGATGGGTGGGTCTGAGAAAACTGTCCCAGAACTTTGCCATTGTTCCCCTGCCTGAACTGGATTGTACTTCTGTCTCCCTCGCTTGGACTCCTTGGCTGTATAACAAACTCTGACGTCTGCTGCCAGCGTTCTCACATGGCAATTTTTTCAGTAATTCCGCTACAAGGTCCCTGTGGTACAGCAACATTTTTGTACACCTGTCTGCCTCTGGAAGAAGAGATTGAAAGTTTACCTTGTAGCATGGGTCTAGAAGTGTCACCAACCAGTAATGAGTGTCACTGAAAATTTTTCTAATGCAAGGGTCATTGGAAACGCAGCGCAACATAAAGTCAGCCATGCGTGCCAGACTACTAAGAGGCACGACTTCCGTGTCCTCACCAACAGGACGACTGACCATGCTGTCCTACTCCTCATCATCCTCATCCTCCTCCTCCCCCTGTCCTCAGGCCATCCCCGCTGAACAGATGGTATGAAAGCTTTGCTTCTAGTACCGTCTATAGCCCATGAAAGTAGCTGCTGTTCTTCCTCCTCCTACTCCTCCTCATTGTCTACCAATCCACGTTGCGATGACATGAGGCTGGCTGAGTGATATCACCCTGTATGGTTCCTTGCTCCATGTCCTCGTGCTCTGCCTGCAATGCATCATCTTTAATCGTGAGCAGAGCAGTTTTAAGAATGCTGAGAAGCGTGATGGTTGGCGTCATCGCTGCTCATCATCTTGGTGTAGTCCTCAAAGTTCTGGAGGATGGTACATATGTCTGACATCCATGTCCGCTCCTGAGGTCTTATATGTGGAGTATGAACTGTGTATCAACGGCCTTGTTGATTCTGGTAGTCCACAACTGCCCTCTTCTGCTCACAAATCGTTTCCATCAGCATCACGTCCACTTCCCCATCCCATGCCCCTTGCCTTGCCCATTTTAAATGGACTACTGAAATATCTGAAAAGCTCAATTCAAATAGATTTATTTAGAGAAAAATTATATGTGATCAGTATGCCTGCAAAGCGAAGATTTTTCCAAAACAGATACAGCAGGCCTCAGCCTGAGATAGCAGACTGTATTACTTTTTGGGGTTATGTTTTTTGTTACTTTTTGAAAACAATAAAAAAGGCGTAGAACAAGGCTAGCAGACAGAACTATGCAACGTATGGCTGCCAAGAAAAGATTTTTCCACCACAGATACACCAGGCCTCAGCCTGAGATAACAGACTGTATAAATTTTGGGGTTATGTATTTTGTTACTTTTTGAAAACAATAAAAAAGGTGTTGAACAAGGCTAGCAGACAGAACTATGCAATGTATGCCTGCCAAGAAAAGATTTTTCTACCACAGATACACCAGGCCTCAGCCTGAGATAACAGACTGTATACATTTTTGGGGTTATGTTTTTTGTTACTTTTTGAAAACAATAAAAAAGGCATTGAACAAGGCTAGCAGACAGAACTATGCAAGGTATGCCTGCCAATAAAAGTTTTTTTCCACCACAGATACACCAGGCCTCAGCCTGAGATAACAGACTGTATTACTTTTTGGGGTTGTTTTTTGCTACTTTTTGAAAACAGTAAAAAAGGCGTAGAACAAGGCAAGCAGACAGAACTATGCAACGTATGCCTGCCAAGAAATTTTTTTTAAATCACAAATACACCAGGCCTCAGCAGGAGATAACAGACTGTATTAAGTTTTTATGATTTTTCAGATAAAAAAGACTGCTGGATATAATGAGAGTGACAAACTGCCCAAAAAAAGGTAGTTAGGTCTAAAATGTAAAAAAAAAAAAACGGCATACACTGCCCAAACTTTGAGCACGTGCAGATATGAGCTGGCACAGAGATACCAGTAAGACAAATGTGGGCCTTGTTTTTTTTGGCTAAATACTGGTGTTTGTAAGTACAGTCACACCCAGGGCAAAAAAAAAAAATGTGCGTACACTAGCCAAACTTTGAGCATGCACAGATATGAGCTGGCACAGAGATACCACACTGAAAAATGTGTGTCCTGTATTCCAAATACACCTGGGGCTAGCTATATACGGCCAGTATATCCTACAGGTAGCAGCAGCAGCAGCAGCAGCACCAGAACTCAGGAAGGGAATGGACCTTCTTGATCTATGCAATGATCTATATGAACACATACAGTGCCTGCAGGCCTTGCACTGATGTGTATATAGCAAAGTACACTCCCCTGCCTACCTAACACTGGAATCTATATACTCCAGTATTAGTCTTTAGAAGGACTGTTGGTTTATCAGGATTTGAGTAGTTTAGGATGGTAGACCCCAAACTGACTAAGAAATCGCCAAATCTGACCCTATCTTGGCAGCAGCTCTCCTACACTATCTCAATCTGGAGCTGAATGCGCCGAGCAGGGTGGCGTCCGGTCTCTTATACCCCTGATGATGCTGTGTGGCCAGTCAATCACTGCACGACCACAACAAAGATGGCTACAGAGTTTCATTGCCTGGCAGACAATCCCTGCATCGTGATTGGGTCTGTAAAGTCCGCAAAAAATGCTGGGTGGAGACCCGAGTTCACGATGAGCAATCCTGGAAATGCTCAGTGCTCGATGAGTATACCGAGTACCGTGATACTCGGGTGAGTAACGAGTAGTGGCGAGCACGTTCGCTCATCACTGGTGATAACCTATTGAATGGTGGATATCCAATTCTGGTAACTGCACCAATCGGCAGAATGGGGAACTTTTATTCCCATTAGACTGGAGCAGCAAGTTCGACCACCAATTTACTCATTCTTTAAGTGACTGCCGAGGACTGAGCTCTGGTTTTTATGGCAGTGTCATTCAGAAGGAATGGAGATCCAGTCAGACATCCAACCTGCCATTCTATTTTGAAACAGGGAAAAAAGTATCCCATCGGCGATAAACTTTCCCCATTCTTCCAATCAGTGGAAAAGACAAAACTTGTTTTCGTCAAAGAAATCTTTTATCCCTTAATGACATATGACATACTGGTATTATGTTGTCAAGGTGCAAAAAAGAAGCCCTCACACAGCTCCATCAGCAAAAATTTAAAACGTAATGGGTCTCAGAAAATGATGGCCCAAACATATTATTAGGTAATTTTTACAGTAAAATGAACACTGTAAATAAAAAAACTTGCAGAATTTCTTTTTTTTCGTTATTTCACTGCACTTGGATTTTTTTTCCTGCTATTCAGTACATCACATGATAAAACGGGTGATGTCATTCAAATTAACAACTCTTCCCCCAAAAAATAAGCTCTCACATGGCTATGTTGATAGAAAAAGTAGAGTAATGGGTTAAGGCAATCCACTGAAATTGTACATCATAGTTATGGAGTGGGCACAGCAGATGCCATCTCTATTTTATAATCAATAGCCTACTCTAACAAAGGTAACATGTAACCGTGATTTGCATATAGCTGCAGTGCTGACCCTTCAGTCAATTCTATCTTTGGGCCCTAGGCAGCACTTTCTGACACTGGCCATACTGATTTTTTTTTTAAGTCCAAAGTCATTTTTTGGTAAAATGTTACCTTTCTTATCTCTTGAATTATACTACGTTCTTCTCAGGACTGATAGTGAAGAGAATAATCAGTGCACAGTATTTAAACTCTCTATAGGTTCTGTGACTTTATCAGTTTTTGATCATGCTGTTTATTTCCAGCACTCCCTATTATTAATTCCAGCTGGCTGTGTTGAGAATAAATGTGCCTCTTTGCATCCGTCTGGAAAGCGATAATTTGAATTCTTAAAGTATCTTCAATCCTTGCTGAATGAGACAGTCGAGGGACTTGTCGGGAGCAGTGAAAGTGACTGTCTGCCCACAGATTTAATGATACATATTTTAGTGATTTTGTTAGCTACATGTAACACATCTTTGTGTACTGTAATCAGCTGGAAGGCATAGAAACTGTCTACTTTTTATTTTATTTTCAAGGCA
>JARQOD010007150.1:0-40125 GCA_033576555.1 Oophaga sylvatica | reverse complement strand
AACTATTTTTACACGGGGATTGGTGCAAATGCTACTGGCCCCTCTAAAACCCACTGCAAATAAATTTAAATCATCTCTGCCAGCCCCTGGCTGCCCAGAGATGAAAGATTGCGTGATAAAATTTCCCATGTCCTGGTTCAATAGGTCACCGGGGAGTCCCACAACCGAAATAAACCGTGACGTTTTGGGGGTCCGTAACGAGTTTCACCCGGCGCGCGGCTGCTTTGCTGAACCAAAATATAATGAGCGGTCCTTTGCAGCCCTTTTCATTTATTGGCTGCTCAAAACTTTAGATATCAGGGACACTCGTTAAAATGGTTTCTATGGGAGAGGTATCTTTTTGGTTTGTTTTTTAGTTTTTTTTTTAAAGGTAAACGGGGGCTTCGGGAATTGGGTGTGTAGGTGGTATATGGTATTTTTTTTTTTATTTTATTTTAGGTGGGACGGCGAAAACATAATCAAAATTTTTATTTCCACAGGTAACCACTGGCCACCAATAAAAATTTAAATTTTTGGGAAAATTTAAAAAAAAATAAAAAGGGGGAAAAAAAAACCCCAAAAAAGGGTAAAAGTAATAAATTGGGCCTTTCAAAAAAAATATAAGCGGGAAAAGTTTTAAAAAAAAGGGGGGGGAAAAAAAAAAAATTGTTTTTTTTTTACAGCGGACAGTTTGAGGGGAAATACTGCCCCATCGAGTGATCCTGCTGCCACTACTAAAGGGGGAACACACATAGGCCTAGGGAAAGTAGTCTCATCGGCCTAGCTAGTTACATACATACCCCCCAAATACACCGAAAATTTACAAACACACAAGACACACACACAGACACAAGACCAATATAGACTTTTACCACAGATCATAAAATTGACTCTAGCCCCATGCGATCTACCATCCATGGTCGCCATCACCCGGGAAGAGGGGAAAGATCGGGATTCCCCTTTTCCGGTTAGGGGGATGCTCTGGGATAGCATGATGGGGAAACCCTTTATTCACTTCTCATTTGCTGCGGTTTTGATTTACAAAACTGTAGCAAATGCGCTTGAAATTCGCAAACATTTTTAATATTTCCGGATTTCAAGCATTCCAATACAAGTCTATGGTGGTGGAATCGCCGCGATTCCGCAAAATTAATGAACATGCTGTGTATTTTACCGCATGCGATTCCGCTGTGGCAAAATACTCTGCATGAAAAAATAACCGTGTGCACAACCAAGAAGGTGCCAGAGTAGGTTCCCAAACCGTATCTAATAGAAAATGAACTCGGCACTCAACTTTAGTATAGTGAGAATAAAGATTTTTATTCACATAGTAACACAAACGTTTCGGTCCCTATATCATGGACCTTCATCAGTCACTACATTTATAAAAACAGAAGAAAAAAATTATATTAACAAAATAAAGTATGTACAATCAAAATTTTGGTCAATAGTAAAGGTAGAGAGTAGTTGTATACAATGCTTCAGGAATTTAGGGAGCAATCATAGGTCAGAGTTGTATCAGAGGTATCACAAAGGCAGAAAGAATATATATGGTGAGGACATACCAGATACTACTGGGAAGGGGTTTGATCCACATAGGGAAGAAAAAGGGCTGATATAGCTGTAGGTGAAAATAAAAACGTAAGTGCCGATATACTTTTATGTATAAGTAGATTTTGTGCCTATGCCTGTAGATGTGACATACCCTGTATTGGTGGGGTGAGATGAGGAAGAGGACAATGCCTCTATGCACTAGTAACCTGTAGAAACAGCGCAAAACATAGATACCATAAATATCACAACTATCAATATGATGGTGAAGCGGTGGAGCCGCTATACTTGTCTGTGACTGACCTGTTGTGAAGGAGTCCGGTAGTGAGGAAGGTCTCTGCATTGGACGCGGTGTCCACCGCTAGTCTGAGTGCAGAGAAAGCTAGAAAGCAGCATGTATATGAGAGGAAGAGCGGGACTATAGTGTCAGTCAAACAGAGCATTAGACAGGAAGTGAGGTGGCAGGAAGTTAATGGACATGTGTTCCAAGTGAATACTAGGTAACCAGAGGCCGTCCTACAGGTGGGAGGAGTAAAGGAGCAGCGTGCTGATGGAGATTGGCCCAACAGGATACGTGGCAGCATTATAGTATTTAATACAAGCGGCTCTAAAGTGAATGAAAGAGAGGCATGTTAGTACAAGCATAAAGGAGTTTACAGCAATAAATATTGCGATCTTATACATTAGCTTAAAGCGATATACATAACAGGCTTGCAGCATCAGTTGCCTGCAGATTTGTCTTCCATACTGTCTTATGATAATGTACTAAATCAGTACTCAATTACTGTTATGCCCCTTTTGACGCATACTGATGCTGCAAGCCTGTTATGTATATCGCTTTAAGCTAATGTATAAGATTGCAATATTTATTGCTGTAAACTCCTTTATCTTGTACTAACATGCCTCTCTTTCATTCACTTTAGAGCCGCTTGTATTAAAATACTATAATGCTGCCACGTCATCCTGTTGGCACATCTCCATCAGCACGCTGCTCCTTTACTCCTCCCACCTGTAGGACGGCCTCTGGTTACCTAGTATTCACTTGGAACACTGTCCATTAACTTCCTGCCACCTCACTTCCTGTCTAATGCTCTGTTTGACTGACACTATAGTCCCGCCTCTTCCTCTCATATACATGCTGCTTTCTAGCTTTCTCTGCACTCAGACTAGCGGTGGACACCGCGTCCAATGCAGAGACCTATCCTCACTACCGACTCCTTCACAACAGGTCAGTCACAGACAAGTATAGCGGCTCCACCGCTTCACCTCATATTGATAGTTGTGATATTTATGGTATCTATGTTTTTTGCGCTGTTTCTACAGGTTACTAGTGCAATAGAGGCATTGTCCTCTTCCTCATCTCACCCCACCAACACAGGGTATGTCACATCTACAGGCATAGGCACAAAATCTACTTATACATAAAAGTATATCGGCACTTACGTTTATCTTATTTTCACCTACAGCTATATCCAGCCCTTTCTTTCTTCCCTATGTGGGTCAACCCCCTTCCCAGTAGTATCTGGTATGTCCTCACCATATATATTCTTTCTGCCTTTGTGATACCTCTGATACAACTCTGACCTATGATTGCTCCCTAAATCTCCTGAAGCATTGTATACAACTACTCTCTACCTTTACTATTGACCAAATTTTGATTGTACATACTTTATTTGTTAATATAATTTTTTTCTTCTGTTTTATAAATGTAGTGACTGATGAAGGTCCATGATATAGGACCGAAACGTTTCGTGTTACTACTGTGAATAAAAATCTTTATTCTCACTATACCCAAAAAACTCTGCATGGGCACAGCAATTGCGGAATGCAATTAAAATTAATGGATGCGTTTTGTTAGCGTTTTTTAAACGTTTCCGCAGTGGAAAAACGCTGCGAAAAAAAATAAAAAACGCAACGTGGGCACACAGCCTTTAAAGATGACTTTTAAGCAGAATAAGTGAATAGCATCCCCCAGGTGGGCAAACATCTCCCTGGGGTACATGACAACTGACACCCAGAGAGATCGGCCCAGACCAATTTTGGAACCGATCGGGGCCAACTAACCTCTTAAATAACTGTCAATTGTGACAGCAGTATTTCAGTCGCTACATGTGGGTTAAAATACCCCCTTTGACACCATTGGCACTGGCACCACCAGGGTATAGTGGCCTGTTAGATTCTGCTGTAAGCAGGGTCTAACAGATAAAGTCAGTGAATCGAGCAGCAACACCGTGCTTTGCTGCTTGGAGGACTACAAGTTCCAGATATTCTAAGAAAAGCTGTGCTGAGTGGTGTGGAGGCTGCATTTTAAGTGAGTGTTAAACACAATATCATAGTCAGGGCAGGCATTGTGGTGGTGAATGGGTTAATAATGGTTAAAGCCACCTTGCTATTGAAAGGTGACTTTAAGCCAGGTTAATAATTGAGAGTTGTCAATTTGACAACTCTCAATTATTAATCCCATTGTATGAAAGGAAAAAAACACATTGATTGCTTCCCACTTTCACTTCAGGTCAGGTCACCCGGGGACTCCCTCTGACATCACTGATGCTGTGCGGTGTCCCCGGCTGACCTGACCTGAAGTGAAAGTGGGAAGCAATCAATTAAGCTTCACACACAATCACTTCCTCCCTGTCCCCGGGAGAGGAACTCATTCATTCAGGAGCTTACAACTGAGCAGGCAGCATTAGCTGCCCTGCTAGTTGTAAACCACTTAACCCTTTGTGAAGGATTACAGCGTGGGACATGACTGTGAGTCGGATAAGTAAGAATAAGTTTGCTTTTTTATTTTATTTTTTTTACAGGCGAACAAGGGAATCGAGGATTTACCTGAGCAATAAAATATGGTCAAAAACTGTGTCTTTATTTCATTAAAAGGATTAATAATTAATGTTGTGTGTTTTTTTTATTTCATACAATAGGATTAATAATTGAGAGTTGTCAAATTGACAACTCTCAATTATTAACCTGGCTTAAAGTCACCTTTCAATAGCAAGGTGGCTTAACCCATTATTAACTCATTCGCCACCGCACAGGGCAATGGGATAGACGGGCAAAGTGCCAGAAAGGGCGTATCTATTTATAGATTTGCCTTTTCTGGGGTGACTGGGGGCAGATGTTAGTACCAGGGGGGCACTAAATAAATGCACCCTCCCTGGGCTATTATTATCTGCCCCCACTCGCTTGCTTTGTCTGTCTGGTTAACAAAATAGCGCGGGAGCCCATGCATTTTTTTTCAACGAATATACACCTTTAAATAACCCCTACATGTGTGAAATTTTGCACACAGCCACTCATGTAATTGTTAGAGAAAACCATATATCAAACTACATGAAATGACATGGTTAACTGTATGTAAACCATGTGTCATTTCATGTCAGGTCTGTAATTCACAAAAGCCAGCAATTGAATTAACGGCTATTATACTATGTAGAACTGCATGAACTATAAATATATATATATATATATATGTATATATATATATATATATATATTTACTGTTCGTGCATGGACACCTAACATGGACTTCACAAGGAAGTCTGTTACTTATTCGATTCTGGACCCCCGAACACAGGGTGTTTGTTGCGCTCACATGGGTATGACAGCACAGAAAACACTGCTTTTGATCAGAGGTCATTAGAGATGAGCGTCTTTGCCTTTTTTAGGGTCGAGTCGGGTTTCATAAAACCGGCAGGGAGTGGAGGACAGTAAACAAACCTACAGTGCCCATTTGAATGGCAACGACATCAATTCTTTTACTTAAGCTTGTCAACCTTAATTAACTTTATAATAAGAGTTACGCATTGAAAACTGGGGGTTATTTGGCTAAACTTGTGGGGGGTAGGGCTGAATCCCAGTTTTTTGTGTGCCCCGGGCCAAAGAGGTCAGTAGGCCCCTTTAACACATACCACAATTCATGATGCTCCGATACGGCACAGAAATAAGGTATAGTACAATGAAAAATACTTCACTTCTTACATGACATACTGATATCTATATTAAATTCTAACAATAGCTCAAAAACCGGACAGTATATTCCTCCATACAGTATTATATCCACCACATAGTGCGCCATACAGAATAATGAGCCCCATATATTGCTCCATACATAATTGGTCCCATATAATGTTCCATACAGTATATGATGAGCTCCACATGCTGCTCCAGTATATGATATCCCCATATAATGTGCCATAAAGTATAGGACTGTCCCCATAGAGTAGAATGAGCCCCACATATATGCTCCATAAAGTATAATGATCGCATATAAAGCTCCATACAGTATATGATGGGCCCCATATATTGCTCCATACAGAATGGCTCCATATAATGCCCATACAGAATAGGCCCCATATGTGCCCCATATGATGCTCCATACCCTATATGATGCCCCATAAATAATGAACCCCATGGATGATGCTCCAGTGTCTTATGGGCCAAAATAATGCTCCATATAAATGGGCCCCATTTATAATGCTCCATTGTACAGTATAATGGTCCCGTAAATGCTGCTCCAGTGTCTTTTTCCCCCTTTTAGAATGCTCCAGTATATGATGGGCCCCATGGATGCTGCTCCAGTGTCTGATCTGCCCCATTTAGAATGCTCCAGTATATGATGGGCCCCATGGATGATGCTCCAGTGTCTTATGGACCAAAATAATCTCCATATATAATGGGCCCCATTTATAATGCTCCATTTTATAATGGTCCCCGTAAATAGCTGCTCCAGTGTCTGTTTTTCCCCTTTTAAGAATGCTCCAGTATATGATGGACCCCATGCATGACACTCCAGTGTCTCATCTGCCCCATTTAGAATGCTCCAGTATATGATGGGACCCATGTATAATGCTCCAGTTTTTTAGGGTGGGCTTAAGACCCTCTAGGATATCAGATGATTGCCCAATTGGGTGTAGCTTCGATCGAGGCAGGATGTGAGATGAAGTGGAGACAGGAGACAAGTCTCTGATTCCAAAGTCATCTAACTTTAATCAATCCCCCAGCCACCTATATCCACTGCTGGACTGGGGTGTACTGTATACATGCATTAGGTCATGGTGTTTTCCAGAACATATTAGTAAATAATTTATTACAGTAAATTCATCTTGTCTGTCACGCGGTCTTATGATATGTGACGATGTCAGTAAACTATTCTTAAAAGAACAACACTCTATACAACATATAGATTAGCAACATCAGCATGTAAATATAGAAAAGATTTACCTGACACGATATCCGTTGAACTCATGGGTTAATCTTGAGGACTTGATACACTGTCACAGGAAAGAGGAGGACCGGGGGTCTAACCTGACCCTAAACTGGGGTCCTAACTAATCCCTCACCTTGGAGGTACTGATAATGGTTCCCGAGGTCCAAGTCTCCAGCCTAACTCTGTCTCCTATCAGTCCCTGACCCTGTAATCAGTCCTAAGAAGGATTCTGGGAATACCACCAAAGGGATATGGCTGATCTCTGCTAAATACACAGATTAGACATATAAGACAGACTGGGGAAAACACAGACTTGCATACACTCAAACACAGAAGGAACATAAATGATCTGGGATATTAAACTCTAAGCAAGGTGAGCTTAAAACAACTAAGGAGCTCTTTAACTTAAATCTATACAGATACAATCCTATCTGTGGTCTGCATGAAGAATTTCACTGGCAACTCCCAACACAGACAACCAGAGATTTAAAGGAAACCAATCAACAATAATTAATTGCAGCCGGAAGTAACTGCACCCAGTCCCAAACTGAGCACAGACCAGAATTAACTCCCTAACTGCCAAACACAAAGAAACAGCAACTCAGCTGTGAGAAGCAGAATGTGCAACCGCGACGATCTTCATGGCGATGCACACATGACAGTACCCCCCCTTCTACGAGGGCCTCCGGGCCCCTCAGGGCCAGGTTTGCCCGGGTGAGTTCTGTGGAAGGTCCGCACCAAACGATCTGCGTTAATGTCAGACGCAGGAACCCACGTCCTCTCCTCTGGACCATACCCCTTCCAATGCACAATTACTGAAGGGACCGGCGATTCAGACGTGAGTCAATGATCTTTGACACTTGAAACTCCAAGTTACCATTGACCACCACTGGAGGAGGAGGTAGAGGTGATGGTATGACTGGTGCCACGTACCTCTTAAGTAATGACTTGTGGAACACATTAAATTTTAAACGTAGGAGGGGGGTCCAGACGAAATGCCACAGGATTAATTAGGAACTGATCCTGTACGGGCCCGATGAATCTGGGGCCCACTTCCAGGAGGGAACTTTTAAGTTTTATATTCCTGGTAGACAACCATACCAGATCGTTCACATTAAGATCTGACCAGAAACTCTCCTCCTATCAGCCATACGTTTATAACGGTTCCCCCATAGCACTCAGATTATTCAATACACCTCTCCACACTGAACAAGTGACGACGAGAACGCTCCTCCTCAGGAACCCCAGAAGGGCCCCCCCCATTTGAATGTACAAAACTGGGGATGAAAACCATATGCCCCAAAAACGGGGACTTACCAGTGGACTCGCTCCGCCTGTTGTTAAAGCGAACTCTGCCAGAGGCAAGAAAGAAGACCAGTCCTCCTGGTTCTCTGAGACAAAACACCGAAGATAAGTCTCTAGGCTTTGATTCAGACGCTCTGTCTGACCATTGGTCTGCGGATGAAAAGCCGAGGAAAATGACAATTGCATCCCCCGACGTAAACAAAATGCCCTCCAAAACTTGGACACAAACTGAGACCCCCTATCTGACACCACATCAGAAGGCAAACCCATGAAGTCTCACAATCCCCCAATGAACACCTGCGCCAGAGTTTTAGCATTAGGGAGGGCAGGAAGAGCAATGAAATGTGCCATCTTACTGAACCTGTCAACAACCACCAGTATGACAGTCTTCCCTGACGACTGAGGAAGGTCCGTGATGAAGTCCATAGACAAATGAGTCCATGGACGCTCCGGAAGTTTCAAAGGTAAGAGGGTCCCAGACGGACGGGTATGAGGGGTCTTAGAGCGAGCACAAACCCCACAGGACGCGACAAAAGTTAAAACATCTTTATTAACGTTAGGCCCCAAAACCGGCGAGAAAGGAGATCTAAAGTAGCCTTACTCCCTGGATGTCCTGCTAAAGCAGAATTATGATGTGCCTCAATAACCTTTTGTCTCAACTGATTTGGGACAAACAGTCTCCCTGGAGGTCCTGCAGGGGCGTCCCCCTGAGCCTCTAACACCTCCTCCTCAAGCTCAGAACATACAGCCGACACTACCACCCCCTCCTGAAGGATAGGAATCGGGTCATCCATTTTCCCGGCCCCTGGGAAACTGCGAGACAAGGCATCCGCCTTAACATTCTTAGATCCAGGGCGATAAGTGACAAACAAAATTAAACCTGGTAAAAAAAACAACGACCATCGAGCTTGTCTGGAATTCAGACGCTTAGCAGATTCCAAATACAGCAGGTTCTTGTGATCAGTAATGACGGTGACCGGGTGGACTGCCCCCCCAAAAAGTGACGCCATTCTTCAAAAGCCAACTTAATGGCCAAAAGTTCCCTATTGCCGATATCATAATTCCCTTTCGGCGGACGACAATTTTTTAGAAAAGAAAGCGCACGGATGCCATTTACCAGGGGACGGACCCTGGGACAATATTGCACCCACCCCTACGTCAGACGCGTCCACCTCCACAACGAACGGCTGTGATGCATCTGGTTGGATGAGAACGGGTGCCGAAGCAAAACATTTTTTCAAAGAGGAAAAAGCTTGGCAAGCTTTGTCCGACCATTTAGAAAAATCCGTCCCTTTTCTTGTCATGTCAGTGAGAGGTTTTGACAACAGATGAGAAATTACAAATAAATTTCCGGTAGTAGTTAGCAAACCCCAGAAAACGCTGCAGAGCCTTAAGATCCTCTGGTTGATCCCATTCAAGCACTGCTCTCACCTTTTCAGGGTCCATACGAAAACCGGAGGCTGACACCAAGAAACCCAAAAACTGAAGTTCCTGTACGGCGAATACACACTTTTTCCAGTTTGGCGTATAGTTTATTGTCTCGCAAGATCTGCAACACCTGTCTCACATGCTCCTGGTGAGACACAAGATCTGGTGAGTAAATTAAAATGTCATCCAAATATACGACCACAAACAGCCCCACCAGATGACGAAAAATGTCATTAACAAAATGTTGGAATACTGCTGGTGCAGTAGTCAGACCAAAAGGCATGACAAGGTTCTCATAATGTCCCTCCGGCGTGTTTAAACGCCGTTTTCCACTCATCCCCCTCTTTTATCCTAATCAGATTATACGCCCCCCTGAGATCCAATTTAGAGAACCATTTGGCGCCAACAATTTGATTGAAGAGATCAGGAATGAGAGGGGTGGATACGGATCTCGAACAGTAATCCGATTAAGTTCGCGGAAATCCAAGCAAGGGCGTAGGCCTCCATCTTTTTTCTTCACAAAGAAGAACCCCGCGGCCACTGGGGAAGATGAAGGTCTAATATGCCCTTTGGCCAGACTTTCCGAAATATAATCTTTCATAGCCTGCCTCTCAGGACCAGAAAGGTTATATAACCTAGCTTTAGGTAACTTAGCATCAGGAAGTAAATTAATAGAGCAGTCATACACGCGATGAGGAGGCAACTCCTGACACCCCTCCTCAGAGAACACATCCCCAAAGTCCTCCAAAAAAGGAGGCAAAGTACTAGGCACGACCGCACTGATGACTGTGTTCATGCAGTTACTTTTGCAAAACTCCCCCCATTGGCTTATATCTCTGGACTGCCAATTAATCACAGGGTTATGTTTAACCAACCAAGGAAGTCCCAACACAATAGGAGTAGGTAGACCCTCCAACACATAACAAGATAATGTTCCCTATGTATTGCCCCTACCCGAAGGTCAATGTTATGAACCTCATGAACAAAGCTACCTTGACCGAGAGGCCTGGCGTCAATGGAGAATATAGGGATCGGTTTGACCAATACACTCAGATGCATACCTTGAGCCTGAGCAAACTGAGCGTCAACCAGATTAGCCCCGGACCCACTATCAAGAAGAACAGAAAATCTCTCCACTCTCGTACCAACCACCACCTCCACTGGTACAAGGAACTGAGAAGAACTAGCGGACGAAATACATACTCCCAGGTTGTCGTCCACCACACAACCTGGGATTAACAGTTTTCCGGCGACTTTTTGCTCAACAAGGCACGGGATGGACATCCCCCAACAAAATGTCCCTCTTTCCCGCAGAAGAAACACCTTCTAGTCCTGCGGCGTACCGCCAATCCCCTCCTACGAAATGATGTCCCTCCCAACTGCATATGCTCCTCCGAACAGACAAGGGGAACCTCAACATAAGGGACTTTAGTAGTAGGTGGAGTAACAACAGGGGGCGGAGTTACCTCGCACCTCTCCCCGGAGCCGTCTATCAGTACGGATAGCTAGGGCCATAGCAGCCTCCAGTGATGGAGGAGAATCATACTGAGCCAAAACGTCCTTTAATTTGTCAGAAAGCCCATGACAAAACTGGCTCCTAAGAGCTGGGTCATTCCACTGAGTATCTGTGGCCCATCTACGGAACTCAGAAGCAAATTCCTCCGCCGGACGATCTCCCTGCTGTATCTTACGTAATTTTGTCTCAGCAAGAGAGACCCGATCTGGGTCATCATATACCAAACCCAGGGCAGTAAAAAATCGATCTACTGACTGTAGAGCCGGGGATCCCGGAGGAAGGGAGAAGGCCCAGGATTGAGGGTCCCCTTGTAGGAGCGAGATAACAATTCCCACTCTCTGCTCTTCACTCCCTGATGATCGAGGCCGAAGCCGAAAATACAATTTACATGCTTCCCTGAAGGTAAAAAATTTGTCTCGCCCACCAGTGAACCTGTCCGGGAGAGCTACTTTAGGTTCAAATCTGGTTTGCTCCGAGGGAGACAAAACTTTGGACTTAATGTCCGTCAGCTCCATGGATAATCCCTGCAACTGCAGAGCCAGCTGGGCTACTGGATCCATGGCAACTGGGAATAATTTTATGGCCAGTGAAAATGTCACGCGGTCTTATGATATGTGTACGATGTCAGTAAACTATTCTTAAAAGAACAACACTCTATACAACATATAGATTAGCAACATCAGCATGTAAATATAGAATAGATTTACCTGACACGATATCCGTTGAACTCATGGTTAATCTTGAGGACTTGATACACTGTCACAGGAAAGAGGAGGACCGGGGGTCTAACCTGACCCTAAACTGGGGTCCTAACTAATCCCTCACCTTGGAGGTACTGATAATGGTTCAGAGGTCCAAGTCTCCAGCCTAACTCTGTCTCCTATCAGTCCCTGAACCCTGTAATCAGTCCTAAGAAGGATTCTGATTACCACCAAAGGGATATGGGCTGATCTCTGCTAAATACACAGATTAGACATATAAGACAGACTGGAGAAAACACAGACTTGCATACACACTCAAACACAGAAGGAACATAAATGATCTGGGATATTAAACTCTAAGCAAGGTGAGCTTAAAACAACTAAGGAGCTCTTTAACTTAAATCTATACAGATACAATCCTATCTGTGGTCTGCATGAAGAATTTCACTGGCAACTCCCAACACAGACAACCAGAGATTTAAAGGAAACCAATCAACAAATAATTAATTGCAGCCGGAAGAAACTGCACCCAGTCCCAGAACTGAGCACAGACAGAATTAACTCCCTAACTGCCAAACACAAAGAAACAGCAACTCAGCTGTGAGAAGTCAGAATGTGCAACCGCGACGATCTTCGTGGCGATGCACACATGACATTGTCATGCACTTCATAGGTCATGTCAGCTTGACCATTGGTTATCTTATAGAAGAATTTCCATAGTCACCAGATATTCCATTTGGTTGACCCCAATTATAGTCATTAGCAGTTCTATCTTTATCACTCTATTGATTAGTTGCATACTTCGTCGTCATCAGCTCCAATCAACATGGTGTCCTGTCATTAGGGTGATTATCTCATAGTCCTAAGGCCATGTAGCCTTGTGACTAATCTTTGAAATCATATGCTATGTTGTTGGTTCAATCAGCAAATAATGATACTTTGAAATACAGAGAGACAAAAGATTTCTTAAAGGGATTAGTATATGAGAATATATATAAAGGGTATTAGAATCTAGAAGGGTCCTAGATTCCCAATCAGTTCCCCCTTTTGAGAATAGATATGACTCCTTTTGAGAATAGATATGACTCTACCCTGAACCTATAGGTATGTCAAAGGCCTAGTGCCAGTGTCGGACTTCCTAACCATTTCTTAGGCTGAATTCCCCATACGGTGAGGGAGATCATATCCTTTTCTCAACTACATTGGTTTTGTCATATGTAAGAAGAGAGTCTCAATTATATGTGCATAATTATACTAATAAGTACATGTACTAGTCTTTAGAGGGGTCTTTTGGTGCTGTGTCCTGTTTTCTCCTGTTTGTAGTAGTATCTGAGGAGAGCTGACCTTGCGGATCTATTATTTCTTATACTGCAACCTCCAACATACTATATGAATCTTTGTTGATTATAATAAATGTAATTTATCCAGTCCACATTTTTCCCAAAATCAAGTCTAGAATCAGCTACAGTCCTAGAAGTGTCACTTCGGCTTGTGTGAGCCGTCTATCCTTTGTAGGGTAGAATTGGCAATATCATCAGAAGCAGGATCATCCCTCTTCTGGTCCTAGACTTTGCAGTGGCTGGCATGGATCCAAATTGGTCTTCCTTCAAGCTTTACTGATGTGGCTGTAGTGAGGAGGACTTGGAAGGGACCATCAAACCTTGGCTCCAATGGCTTCCTTGTATGTCTTTTGACCACTACCCAGTCTCCAGGCTGTAGAGAATGGGCTCCTTCTTGACACTCTGGGTCTGGAATAGAGTCAAAAACTTGTTTATGCACAGAGGAGAGCCTCTTTTGCAGGCCCTGGACATAAGAGGTGAGATTGTCACTCTGCAGTTGCAGTGTCTGTGGAAAGTATAGTCCTAATCTAGGGGTTGACCCAAACAAGATCTCAAATGGTGAGAGTTTAGTCTTCCTATTGGGCGTGTACCTAATGGAAAAGAGAGCTAAAGGCAGACATTCTGTCCAAGGTTTCCCCTATTCCTCACTTGCTTTCTGAATTTTTAGCTTAAGGGTATCATTTAGCCGTACAGCCTTCCTTCCCACTCGCTTGGGGTCTGTATGGGGTGTGATAAGCCTGTGTCACCCCTAGCATTTTCATGGTATTCTGCATTACCTGTCCGGTGAAATGGGTACCTCTGTCGGACTCTATGATATCAGGTAGCCCAAACCTACAAAAGACTTCTGACATCAACTTCTTTGCAGTGTCTCTTACAGTAGCTTTTGGCATCAGGAAGGCTTCTGGCAACCTGAAAAGAGGTCAACACACACGAGCACGAATTCATACGTTCCTATTCTTGGTAATTGTATGAAGTCAATCTGCAGTCGTTGAAATGGATAGAGGGGCTTAGGCGTGTGTTTCTGTGGTACTTTCACTACACTTCCTGGATTGTGTTGTGCACATGTTAGACATGCCTGTGTAAATCTAGTAGCAACTGTTGTGAAACCAGGGGCAATCCATTGCCTCTCTACTAAAGCACACATGGCATTTTTGACAAATGCGTGGTGCTGTCAGCCGCCTGAGCCATCATGGGGTACAAGGACCTTGGTAGGCAGACTTTCTGACCCACCATCCACAGACCTTCATGTTCCCGAGCTCCAGCTTTCGACCAAACCTTCTTCTCCTCCCCGGTTGCTTGCTGAGTCAGAGCCTGTGAGATATTGAAGTCTAATTGCTGACACTCGGTGCTTACCATGATCAGTGGAGATACCCCAGAGGTCTTATCTTGCCTCGGCTTTCGTGCAGCTTCCTTGGCTGCCTTGTCCGTGTTCTCGTTGCCTCTTGCTTCACTGGTAGAGAGTTTTGTATTTGCCCTTACCTTAACTATGGCAACCTCCTTTAGGAGCAGAAGTGCCTCCAATAATTGTTTTATAAGGTGCCCATGTTTGACAGGGGTACCTGCTGATGTAAGAAAGTCTCTCGCCCTCCATATGGGACCATAGTCATGGGCTATACCAGAAGCATAGCTCGAATCTGTGTAGATGTTACATTGTTTACCTGCAACCCCTTTAAGCGCTTCAATGAGTGGCGCCATCTCCACCTCTTGTGCAGACATGTGAGGAGGGAGTGGTTCTGCTTTTACTACCTCATGCTGTGTGACCACTGCATATCCAGTGTAGAACCGTCCATCTTCACCGATGCTTCTTGAACCATCTACAAAAAGCTCAATCTCAGGATTAGTGAGAAGTACATGAGAAACATGTGAGAACCCTGCAGTCTCTTGCATCAAACAATTCATCCTCTGACAAATTTTGCAAAAACAGTGGTTTTCCTCGTCCATCCCCACCTTCTCCCCCTTTTGAATCTGCTACATCAATTGGAATGAGTGTAGCTTAAATTCAGAGTCATACATCATTTTAAAGTGACATTGGGAGGCATTAAAAGGGCACACTGAAGCTTGAGATGTCTGGCTACAGCAATGTGCTTGGGTTGGACCTGGCTGAGGATGCTCTGTAGGTCATGTGGAGTGTAGACAGTGATTTGATAGTCCACTACAATCTCTGAGGCCTTGTCTAGTAAGAGTGAGACAGCTGCCACTGCTCGAACACATGATGGGGCTCCTCGTGCAACAGGATCTAAACGAGCAGAGTAGTAGGCCACAGGCCTGTTGTGTTGGCCATGTTTCTGGGCTAGGAACCCTGTAGCATGTCCCATCATTTCTGTACAGTAGAGTAGGAAAAGTTTTGCGTAGTCTGGGGTGCCAAGTGCTGGAGCAGAAACAATTGCAAGTTTGAGTTAGTAGAAACTGTCTAGAAAAATATTTAGAATTGAGAGTCCTCAACCACTGAGGACTCTCAATTCTAAATATTTTTCTATCTACTGGCTAACACGGTACAAAGATATACATCTTTCCAGTAGAAACTGTCTAGTGCTTCCTGATGAAGCTGGAAGGGTTGTGTGGGCAGACAATCATAGAGTGGCTGCATGAGAATGGATGGAGAACAAATCCAAGGCCTACAATATGATGCTAGCCCCAAGAAGGTGCGTAGGTGTTGAACCCCTGTAGATGGTTGTAGCTGTTCAATTGCCTTCTTCCTATCTTCTGTCAAATGGCATGCTCCCTGTGATATGCAATGTCCCAAAAATACAACTTTTAGTTGACAAAATTGTAGCTTTTCTCTGGACGCCTTACACCCTTTGGAAAAGAGGTGTTGAAGCAGTGAGATTGTAGCTTCACAGCATACATCTCTGTTGGGGGCACAAAGGAGAAGATCATCCACATACTGGAGCAGAACTACCTCAGCATGTGTAATGGTCCAATCCTGCAAAACAAGTTGCAATGCAGCATTATACAGGGTTGGAGAGTCGTGCGCCCCTTGTGGTAGCACGAGCCGCGTATACTGCCTCCCCCTGAACGTGAAAGCAAACAGGTATTGACAGTCCGGATGTAAAGGCACAGAGAAGTAAGCATTTGCAAGATCAATACAAGTGAAGCAGTAAAGATGTATATCTTTGTACCGTGTTAGCCAGTAGATAGAAAAATATTTAGAGTTGAGAGTCCTCAGTGGTTGATACCTTTTAATGGCTAACTGAAAAGATGGTAACAAATTGCAAGCTTTCGAGACTACTCAGGTCTCTTCATCAGGCAAAGACTAATACAACATATGAAGAATCACATATTTATACACAAAACAGCACAGAAAAAATGCAATAGGTAAGACAAGTGACGTGAAGCAGAATAGTCATTATGGCAGAGGGATGAGCATAAATATTGGAACAGTTCATAGATAAGGAGTGTGAAAGTTTTATTACCCTCTGATTGGGGTCTGGTAATGTTTTGTGATGTTTTCACAGGGTATTTGGAGTAAATTCCTTAATTGATATAGAACGTCATAAATCCGTGTGACAGGTTCATTCCAGCATTAAGAGTGTCAAAGGTCACCATCAATTTGTATTCGCAAATTCTTCTTTGTCTACGAGATGTGAAGTTGCCTCTCAGTACAAGTATTTTCATATTTAACATGCTATGACCAGGGGAGCAAAAATGTTTTGCCACAGGTAGATCCATTCTTTTTTCTCTTATTGTGTGGCGATGAGAATTCATCCTTGTTCTCAGTTTTTGCCCGGTCTCCCCACATACAGACCCCCAGTTGGACATTTAGTACATATAATTAGGTACACCACATTAGATGTGATGCAGCTGAAAGTACCTGGTATCTTGTAGTCCCGATGGGAGTTGGGGATCTTTATCTTGTCCGTGGTCATTATAAATGGACATGTTTTGCATTTCTTCTACTGGAAAGATGTATATCTTTGTACCGTGTTAGCCAGTAGATAGAAAAATATTTAGAATTGAGAGTCCTCAGTGGTTGAGGACTCTCAATTCTAAATATTTTTCTAGACAGTTTCTACTAACTCAAACTTGCAATTGTTTCTGCTCCAGCACTTGGCACCCCAGACTACGCAAAACTTTTCCTACTCTACTGTACAGAAATGATGGGACATGCTACAGGGTTCCTAGCCCAGAAACATGGCCAACACAACAGGCCTGTGGCCTACTACTCTGCTCGTTTAGATCCTGTTGCACGAGGAGCCCCATCATGTGTTCGAGCAGTGGCAGCTGTCTCACTCTTACTAGACAAGGCCTCAGAGATTGTAGTGGACTATCAAATCACTGTCTACACTCCACATGACCTACAGAGCATCCTCAGCCAGGTCCAACGGGACTACAAGATATTGTAGTGGACTATCAAATCACTGTCTACACTCCACATGACCTACAGAGCATCCTCAGCCAGGTCCAACAGGACTACAAGATACCAGGTACTTTCAGCTGCATCACATCTAATGTGGTGTACCTAATTATATGTACTAAATGTCCAACTGGGGGTCTGTATGTGGGGGAGACCGGGCAAAAACTGAGAACAAGGATGAATTCTCATCGCCACACAATAAGAGAAAAAAGAATGGATCTACCTGTGGCAAAACATTTTTGCTCCCCTGGTCATAGCATGTTAAATATGAAAATACTTGTACTGAGAGGCAACTTCACATCTCGTAGACAAAGAAGAATTTGCGAATACAAATTGATGGTGACCTCTGACACTCTTAATGCTGGAATGAACCTGTCACACGGATTTATGACGTTCTATATCAATTAAGGAATTTACTCCAAATACCCTGTGAAAACATCACAAAACATTACCAGACCCCAATCAGAGGGTAATAATACTTTCACACTCCTTATCTATGAACTGTTCCAATATTTATGCTCATCCCTCTGCCATAATGACTATTCTGCTTCACGTCACTTGTCTTACCTATTGCATTTTTTCTGTGCTGTTTTGTGTATAAATATGTGATTCTTCATATGTTGTATTAGTCTTTGCCTGATGAAGAGACCTGAGTAGTCTCGAAAGCTTGCAATTTGTTACCATCTTTTCAGTTAGCCATTAAAAGGTATCAACCACTGAGGACTCTCAACTCTAAATATTTTTCTACAAGTGAAGCAGGCAGCTGTGATTGGAATTTGTGACAAAATTGTGTGGGGGTTGGGCACTACAGGTGTTAGTAGCTCAGTTACTGCATTTATGGCTCTGAGGTCATGCACCACCTATCACAGTGTATGATGGGTCAATATAATGCTCCATATATAATGGGCCCCATTTATAATGCTCCATTGTATAATGGTCCCTGTAAATTCTGCTCCAGTGTCTGTTTTCCCCATTTTAGAATGCTCCAGTATATAATGGGCCCCATGGATGATGCTCCAGTGTCTGACCTGCCCCATTTAGAATGCTCCAGTATATGATGGGCCCCATGGATGATACTCCAGTGTCTGATCTGCCTCATTTAGAATGCTCCAGTATATGATGGGCCCCATGTATGATGCTCCAGTGTATGATGGGCCAATATAATGCTCCTTATATAATGGGCCCCATTTATAATGATCCAGTGTATAATGGTCCCCGTAAATGCTGCTCCAGTGTCTATTTTTCCCCTTTTAGAATGCTCCAGTATATGATGGGCCCCATGGATGATGCTCCAGTGTCTGATCTGCCCCATTTAGAATGCTCCAGTATATGATGAACCCATGGATGATGCTCCAGTGTCTTATGGGCCAAAATAATGCTCCATATATAATGGGCCCCATTTATAAGGCTCCATTGTATAATGGTCCCCGTAAATGCTGCTCCAGTGTCTGTTTTCCAGCTTTTAGAATGCTCCAGTATATGATGGGCCCCATGGATGATGCTCCAGTGTCTGATCTGCCCCATTTAGAATACTCTAGTATATGATGGGCCCCATGGATGATGCTCCAGTGTCTTATGGGCCAAAATAATGCTCCATATATAATGGGCCGCATTTATAATGCGCCAGTGTACAGTCACGGCCAAAAGTTTTGAGAATTACACAAATATTATATTTTCACATGATCTGCTGCCCTCTGGTTTTTATGTGTGTTTGACAGATGTTGTTATCACAGACAGAAATATAATTGCAAACATATGAGTAACATAACCTTATATTGACAGTTAGAATGAGTTAATGCAGCAAGTCAATATTTGCAGTGTTGACCCTTCTTCAGGACCTCTGCAATTATCTCTGGCATGCTCTCAATCAACTTCTGGACCAAATCCTGACTGATAGCAGTCCATTCTTGCACAATCAATGCTTTCATTTTGTCAGAATTTTTAGGTTTTTGTTTGTCACCCGTCTCTTGATGATTGACCACAAGTTCTCAATGGGATTAAGATCTGGGGAGTTTCCAGGCCATGGACCCAAAATCTCTATGTTTTGTTCCCTGAGCCATTTAGTTATCACCTTTGCTTTATGGCAAGGTGCTCCATCATGCAGGAAAAGGCATTGTTGATCGCCAAACTGCTCTTGGAGGGTTGGGAGAAGTTGCTCTTGGAGGACATTCTGGTACCATTCTGTATTCATGGCTATGTTTTTAGGCAAGATTGTGAGAGAGCCGATTCCCTTGGCTGAGAAGCAACCCCACACATGAATGGTTTCAGGATGCTTAACAGTTGGCATGAGACAAGACTGATGGTAGCGCTCACCTTGTCTTCTCCGAATGAGGCGTTTTCCTGATGTCCCAAACAATCGAAAAGGGGATTCATCAGAGAAAATAACTTTACCCCTGTCCTCAGTAGTCCACTGCCTGTACCTTTTGCAGAATATCAGTCTGTCCGTGATGTTTTTTCTGGAGAGAAGTGGCTTCTTTGCTGCCCTCCTTGAGACCAGGCCTTGCTCCAAGAGTCTCCGCCTCACAGTGCGTGCAGATGCACTCACACCTGCCTGCTGCCATTCCTGAGCAAGCTCTGCACTGCTGGTAGCCCGATCCCGCAGCTGAAACACTTTTAAGAGACGGTCCTGGCGCTTGCTGGTCTTTCTTGGGCGCCTGAAGCCTTTTTGGCAAAAATGGAACCTCTCTCCTTGAAGTTCTTGATGATGCGATAGATTGTTGACTGAGGTGCAATCTTTCTAGCTGCGATACTCTCTCCTGTTAGGCCATTTTTGTGCATTGCAATGATGACTGCACGTGTTTCTTTAGAGATAACCATGGTTAACAGAAGAGAAACAATAATGCCAAGCACCAGCCTCCTTTTAAAGTGTCCAGTGGTGTCATTCTTACTTAATCATGACAGATTGATCTCCAGCCATGTCCTCATCAACACCCACACCTGTGTTAATGGAGCAATCACTGAAAAGAGGTTAGCTGGTCCTTTTAAGGCAGGGCTGCAATGATGTTGAAATGTGTTTTGGGGGATAAAGTTCATTTTCTAGCCAAATATTGACTTTGCAAGTAATTGCTGTTAAGCTGATCACTCTTTATAACATTCTGGAGTATATGCAAATTGCCATTAGAAAAAATGAAGCAGTAGACTTTGTAAAAATTAATATTTGTGTCATTCTCAAAACTTTTGGCCATGACTGTATAATGGGCCCCGTAGATGATGCTCCAGTGTCTGATGTCCCCCATTTAGAATGCTCCAGTGTATTATGGGCCCTGTAGATGCTGCTCCAGTGTCTGATGTCCCCCATTTAGAATGCTCCAGTGTATGATGGGCCCTATCTATGATGTTCAAGTGTATGCTGGGCCCGATATATAATTCTCCAGTGTATAACGCTCCCCATATATTGCTCTAAACATTAAAACAAATTAAATACCTCTCCTCGCTGTGCACTGCTCTACTCTGGACTCCTCAGCGTCACCATCTTACAGCTCTCTGCACTTGGACTGTTTAGGCAGAGGGCATACAGACGTGACGTCATCACGCTCTCTAACCTGAATGTCACTGTCAGGAAATGCGGAAGACGTCACAGCGGTGGAGCAGGGAGAGGTAAGTATTGCAAGTGCTGGGGCCCTGACCAAGCAGGTGGGGCCGACTTGTGGGCGACGGCACTGGCACAGGGCCCCTCATAGTACACTGGTGTGTCTGATGGTGAGTGGGCCCCCCACGTCAGAGAAACTTTTTTGTACTATGAGTGACCCTGTGCCAGTGCTGTTACCCACGAGTTGGCCCCCCCCACCTGCTCAGGGAACGGCACTTGCCCGGATCCGCCGGGTGCTGACGCCGACCCTGGGGGGGGGTATTTGTAGGTTTTGTAGTCCGTCCACGCTTGCAAGTGCATGTTCATTAAATGTCTAAGCATGCAACTGGTATTCAAATTTCTAAGATTTTTCGCTCAGCTAAATGTCCTTCCGCACTTCTTACAGATAACCTTTGCCTCATCAATAGGATTTTGGTCAAAAAAGTGCCACAATGGACTCTTCCTACTATGGTATAAATTTTCAGGGCTTGCACGCTGTGCTAATTTGACCGTATGGCCAAGCTGTCCTGCAACTATTTTTGTTTTTTTATCACGTTTTTGTACTGCTACGGGCCTGCCAGATAACCGCTGCTGCGATGTCGATGCCTGCTGCGGATACTTCTCCTCTTCTGAGCTATTGCCAGCGGACCCTCTTCCCCAATGGATGCCAATCTGGGTCAACAACTGGGTCATCCATCACCTCCTCATCAATTTCATCTGCACCTTCCTCTGTGTCACCGTGTAAGGTGGTATAGTATGGGGGAAGAGGCACCTGAGTTTCATCAGGGTCAGATTCTGGCTCAGTAGACTGCGAGGGAAATGTAGTGATCTGGGTGAATGTACCAGCAGAATCATCTAGCAGTGGCTGTGCATCAGTGCACTCCATCTCTGATTCATGTTGGACTGGGGAATTCAGGATTTCACTTTATAACACAGGCATGGTATGTGAAAAGAGCTCCATGAAGTAATCTGAAATGTGGGCTGCCGCATCCTTCACTTTTGGTGGGGGTGAAGCACACAAGGAAAGGTGTTGTTCCTGACCAGGAGCCTGCACTGACGACTCAGTGCTTGCATTTTTTGAAACTTCAGAAGAGGAGGCGATAGAGCTGGAGGCTGTTTCGGCAATGTAAGCCAAAACCTGTTCCTGATGCTCCGGCTTTAAAAGCAGTTTACCTACTCCCAGTAAAGGGAGCCTTCCAGGCCTTCTTGAGCCAGACGATGACGCAGACTCAACACCTCCTGCCTTAGGTGCTATTGTGCTTATGGCACTTCCAGCAGATGCACCACCACCACCATCAGTACCAGCTGGCCCCCCATGCCCACGTCCACGGCCTCTTCCACCTAATTCCTCATTTTTGTGAAAATGTACCCAAAATGCCAGCAGATACTGTATATGGTACTGTATCAGAAGCGTACAGCTGTATACAGTCTAGGGATAATTGTAAATCTCTGTATATATTTCAGGAGTAACACACAGATGCTCTCAGGCTCAGTATGGATTACACCAGAATATAAAAAGTAGAAAAAGGTAATGTATTAGAAGCATACAGCTGTATACAGTGTTGGGGTAATTTTTAAATCTCCATATTTATTTCTGAAGTAACAGACAGACTCTCACAGGCTCAGTATGGATCACACCAGAATATAAAAAGCAGATCCACAAGAAATAATCACACATGTGGGCCAATCTTCCAGGTGTCAATGATGCACTTAGAGTGGTGGGTAGAGGAGGACTTTCTGGCAAAAAGGGTACTGTATCACCACATACCAGGTATATATAGTATAGTGAAATTATTGGAAATCTCCGTATATATTTCAGGAGTCACACACAGACGCTCTCAGGGTCAGTATGGATTACACAAGAATATAATAAGAAGAAAAAGGGGTACTGTATCAGCAGATACCACGTATATATAGTATAGTGAAAATATTGGAAATCTCTGTATATATTTCAGGAGGCAGACAAATACGCTCACAGGCTCAGTATGAATTAGACAAGAATATAAAAAGCAGATCCCCAAGAAATAATCACACATGTGGGTCAATGTTCCAGATATCAATGATGCACTTAGAGTGGTGGGGGGAGGAGGACTTTCTGCCAAAAATGGTACTGTATCACAAGCGTACAGCTGTATACAGTCTAGGCAGCTGCGGTAGCAGGAAGTGGTGGAGGTGTGGCCTGTGGACTGTGCAGTGAGTGAGCTGTGTGGGAAGCTCCAGCCAGAAATTTTTGTGTACCCGACCCTAGCCTCTTTGCTTCCCAAGACAGAGTCAAGGGTGTCAGGGAACATCCCCGGTGTTGTGAATGTGTTGGAGACGACTTCGGAGCAGAGGCTCCCTCCGGTAGTTGCTGAGGGTATTGAACCAATTAAGGAATGGGTGTCAGGTGGGGCTGACTGGCCTGATATAAGTGAGCTGATCTCCCATGATCCTTGCCAGTAATCAATTGTTGCTTCCAGGTCTTTGTTGGAATTTCAGCTTGCTTTCCTGCTATCATTCAGATAAGTGACTTTCTGTTTTCTTTTCTGTGGTTGGATTTTCCTTGCTTTTTGCAGTCTTGCCTTTACTTCAGCTGGGTCCCCTTTGGGGGCTTGCGCTGCCCTCTGTTCTCATTTTGTATTTGCACTTGTTCTCTGTTCCATTGATATTTTTTATTGCTGGGTAGCTGTGTGTCACACCAGAGATCTGATATAGGTGGTCGTGATCGTGTGGTCTCAGGTTTTTTGTAATCAGAAGTGCTGGTATTTTTATTAGGATTTTTCTGGGATGCAGACAGAATTTCTCTCCTGTACTTACTTTCTAGACAGATTTGGGCCCCAACATTTGCTCATTCTATTTTCTGTCTGTGTTCGTGTTTTCCTCTTGTCTAGCCGCCATTACATGTTTGGGGGCTTCCTATTTCTTTGGGGGCTTTACTACAGGGCAGTTAGCTTTCCTCTTTCTATCTTCAGGTGTAGCTAATTCTCCGGCTGTGCCGAGGCGTCTAGGATCACCGTAGGTATGCTCCATGGCTACTTCTAGTTGTGCGGTTAGTTTAGGGATCTGCAACCCATTAGGTTACAGCCTCTCTGGTGTCTTGCCGCTTTGGCGGTATTTTGCTCCTGTCCTCCTCAGCTACCACATCATAACACCCCGGGTTCCGGCCCTCCTGGTCGTGGCCGGGTGGGGAAGGAGGACTAAACATGGATTCAGAGGAGACCGTGAGGAGGTCTGAGAGACTGTCCCAGCGGGAAGCAGCGGCAACTACGGTGAGCATGTCGGCTAATAAAGGGTCTGGCAAACCTAAGGGGAGCAAAGGCGGTACCCATGGGCCGAGAGGGTCTCGGATGAGTCGGCAGAGAGCTTTTCCAAGAGGGTGGTGGAGATGCTCTGGAGCCATGAGAAGGGGAAGGCAGCCCTAGCAAAACTCATGCTGGAGCTGCAGCAGGCTAAGTCCCTATATAATGCTGCGGCCCAGCGAATGCGCCCGGCGATTGCTACCCAGATAAAGAGTGTTAAGGATAGAATCACTGAGTAAAGGCAAAAATAAGGCGAGTGGTGGTGTGGCAATCCCTATGGAAAACAATAGGGGTGGCAAAGAGTCTTTGCAGGCGGAGGCGCCAGACATTTTCAGTGTAACGGAATTCCCGTCTCTGTCTCCCATGGCCTCTGGGTCGTGTGCAGACAGGGATGGTGGTCTTGGTGGTGGAGCTGGCGCAGACTTTACTAAAATCCTGGCTGAGGTTCGGAAGTTGGAGAAGGAGGAGAGGGCCGCTGCTGGCAAGGTGTGCAGTGGTATGACTAAACAGGGGAAAAAAGGGGTTGAGGGGCCGTATGTGGGGGACAAGGGTGTTGGGGGCAAGCCGGCCGGTGGGCTCGTGCCTGCAGGGTTGGTGAAGCCGGGCGCCCATAATCCCAGCCCCGGTGATACCCAGCTCAAAGAGAGTGTTGGAGGGTCCAAAGAGGCAGAGGGTATGAAGACAGTGCTGTCCTGAAGCCCCCCAGTGATGCTGGGACTGCAGGAGGAGTGGTTGATTATCCTTCCTGTTCTGACTAGAGTGGATGGGATGCAAGATGAGGTGGAAATGGAAGGGGTGCATGGGGGTGGTGAAGATGCAGGTGAGGAAGCAGGAGAGGATGGAAGTGACGAGTGGAACGGCTGGTCTTGGTGGTAGTGGTGGTGTAGGGGCGAGTGTGAATGAGGAGCCAAGCGTGAGGCCAAAAAACTCAGGTTCTGCGGCTCCCACGGCCGAAGGCGGCTCGCATGTACTCGCAGTCAAAGCTGCGGGTAGTGGAGAGTCCTTGTCAGGAGACACTGGGTATGGTGACTTGCAACGGCGTCTCTTGGACACCTTGAAGAGGGGAGAGAAGTCCATCACTGTGGAGGGAGGGGAGGTAGATTTGTCATTTTGGATAGACCGACATGGTTTGTCCGCCTTCCGTGAGCAAGGGGCAGAGAACACTAGGTGGTCTCTGCCGACAGCAGGGCAGGGTGGTGGGTGTAGGAATGTGGTCCGTCTCCGGTGGGAAGGCAATGAAGCATGCCCCTCTAGGGACAAGGTGGTGGAGGTTTTCCTGGGGATGGGCTTTAAGGCTGAGGACATCTATGCCCTGATTCATCCCTACGGAGCCACCTTTTTCAATGTCAGCTTTGTGAGGCCAGAGGGCTTAGAGCTCTTCTGGTCTCAGTATGAGCTGGCTCGAATTTGCCCTGAGTGGCGGGGGTTTATGGTCCAGACTTTCTCCCGCCAGAATTCGGTAAAGAAAGTGACCGTTCTTACCAAAAACGAGTCACTTTCTGAGTTTGACATCATGACCTGGCTGAGCAGGTATGGTGATGTGGTCCAGATTCCCAAGAAGAATCTGGACAAACATGGCATTTGGTCAGTGGCCTGGACCTTCATGGTAAAACTGAAGGTCTCAGGTTACTCGGTTACCCACATTCCCACTTCAACATTCTTGGGTAGGGGCCGAATCCAAATCTTTTACTAGGGGCAGCCGAAGTTGTGCCACAGGTGCGGCTGCC
Organism: Oophaga sylvatica; assembly: GCA_033576555.1. Lineage (NCBI taxonomy): Eukaryota > Metazoa > Chordata > Amphibia > Anura > Dendrobatidae > Oophaga > Oophaga sylvatica. Next base: position 14,172 of record JARQOD010007150.1, on the reverse strand, counting down.
CCTCACACTTCAGCGCAGGGTGTAAGGTGGAGAGGTGTGCGATGTGTGGAGGGGTGGGTTATCTTGCCTCATCCTGTAGGGACATTAGGTATAACCTGTGTGGTGTCTTTGGGCACCCGTTTAGTCGTTGTCCACGCTCCTATGCCAATGTTGGCCTGAATCCGGGGGGTGCTGGTCAGGAGGAGGTGAAGACCGGGCCATCCGGGGAAGGGTCCAGCAGTGGTGGTAGAAGCGGGAGACCGGTGAAGAGCAGACCTCCCCCTGAGGTGAGAGAGGGAGAACAGCGCCCAGGAGAGAGGTGGAAAAGGACCAGGGGGTTATGTCCCTGCCCTTGGTCCCTAGCTCGGGGGAAAATGCAGCTGAGATCCCGGACAGTGAACTAGACGAAGAGGTCAGGAGGTTGGTCAGGGAGGATGGGGCCGCAGCTTCCTCTTCCTCATCCAGCGAAGGTGTGGATGAGGGGGGGAGTGAAAGGTGGCAAAAGTAAAAGAAGAGGGAAAACAAAAAAGTGAAGAGGAAAAGTAACTCGAGAAGGAAGACCAGTGCCAAAGGAAGACTCTTTCTCCTTTCCTCCGGTGGAGCTCTCCAACCAATACCAGGCCCTAAGCGATTCCCCCTGTCTTCGGATGGGGAAGGGAAAGGGGGTCTGGTGCTGGTGGTTGCGGACAAGGATGTGGGGGCTAAGAGGGGCGCCGGACCCTCAACATCGGGGATCGGGGAAACCGGGTCTCAGGTGGGGGGGTCGACCTAGGGCCTCCTGACAAGAGCAAGGGTGTGCCTGGACAAACTAAAAAGGTTGTGTCTGGGGAAAAAGTTGTACCTGAAGGTGTGCCTGAAAAGGGTGTGCAAGCGCAAAAAAGTTGTGTCCGAAACAGCAGCAGGGATGGATGTGTCAGTATTCTTAAAGCGTGCCATATCATCCTCTGAGGAGGAGTTCAGGGCGCAAGCAGAGGGTAAGGGGAGTGGGAAGCAGGTTGCTGTTCAACTTGATCATTCATGATGGCGGCACTCACCCTGTTGACGCTGGCGACCATTAATGTTGCCAGTAGAGTTGAGCGAAACAGGTCGTTCATTTTCAAAAATCGCCGATTTTCGCCAAAGTCAGGTTTCATTAAACGAAATCCGACAGTGGAGTGAGTTCGGTCAAGTGTTCGGCGACCATTTTGCTGGAGTCGGTTTTCCCCTACACTTTAAGCGCCTTTTCTCAGCCAATGAGCAAGGACGCAGGCTGTGGGAAACAGCATGACATAGCCAGCGGCCAGCACCATCTTAGAGAAGGGCATTGCAGCGATTGGCTGGTTTTAAGTGGCGTCACAGTACATATAAAATCCTTCAGCGCCGACCGCCATTTTACATCTGCCAAACTCAGTGTAGGGGAAGGTTGCTGGCAGTGCGTCTGAGCGGGGAGAGCGTTAGGCAGGGCCTAAAAAAAATTACTTTCTGCTGATAGCGATTAGCTGTACAGTGACTGTGCAGTGAGAGGGGAGGATTTTGCTGTGTGCAGCGACGCTGGTTCTTAGGCTGCCTGCCTGCCAGTGACGCTGTAGAAATAGCTTGTGTGGAGCATCAGATTTGATTAGTAGGCTGCCTGAGAGTGATAAGGGGGCAATTAATTTGGTGGACTGGCAGAGCTGCCTGCCAGTGAGAGTGTACAAATTGCTTGTGTGGAGCATCAGATCTGATTAGTAGGCTGCCTGTCTGTGATAAGCGCGCAATTAATTTGGTGGAGTAGCAGAGCTGCCTGCGAGTGACAGTGTACAAATTACTTGTGTGGAGCATCACATCTGATTAGTAGGCTGCCTGAGAGTGATAAGGGGGCAATTAATTTGGTGGAGTAGCAGAGCTGCCTGCCAGTGACAGTGTACAAATTGCTTATGTGGAGCATCACATCTGATTAGTAGGCTGCCTGACTGTGATAAAGGGGCAATTAATTTGGTGGAGTAGCAGAGCTGCCTGGCAGTGATAGTATGCAAATCGCTTGTGTGGAGCATCACATCTGATAAGTAGGCTGCCTGACTGTGATAAGGGGACAATTAATTTGGTGGAGTAGCAGAGCTGCCTGCCAGTGACAGTGTACAAAATGCTTGTGTGGAGCATCACATGTCATTTGTAGGCTGCCTGACTGTGATAAGGGGGCAATTAATTTGGTGGAGTAGCAGAGCTGCCTGTCAGCGACAGTGTACAAATTGCTTGTGTGGAGCATCACATCTGATAAGTAGGCTGCCTGACTGTGATAAAGTGGAAATTAATTTGGTGGAGTACCAGAGCTGCCTGCCAGTGACAGTGTACAAATCGCTTGTGTGGAGCATCACATCTGATTAGCAGGCTGCCTGCCTGTGATAAGGGGGCAATTAATTTGGTGCAGTAGCAGAGCTGTCTGCCAATGACCGTGTACAAATTGCTTGAGTGGAGCATCACATCTGATTAGCAGGCTGCCTGACTGTGATAAGGGGGCAATTAATTTGGTGGAGTAGCAGAGCTGCCTGCCAGTGACAGTGTACAAATTGCTTGTGTGGAGCATCACATCTGACTAATAGGCTGCCTGACTGTGATAAGGGGGCAATTAATTTGGTGGAGTAGCAAAGATGCCTGCCAGTGACAGTGAAAAAAATTGCTTGTGTGTATCATCACATCTGATTAGTAGGCTGCCTGACTGTGATAAGTGGGCACTTAATTTGTTGGAGTAGCAGAGCTGCCTGCCAGTGACAGTGTACAAATTGCTTGTGTGGAGCATCACATCTGATTTGTAGGCTGCCTGTCTGTGATAAGGGGGCAATTAATTTGGTGGAGTAGCAGAGCTGCCTGGCAGTGACAGTGTACAAATTGCTTGTGTGGAGCATCACATCTGATTAGTAGGCTGCCTGACTGTGATAAGGGCGCAATTCATTTGGTGGAGTAGCAGAGCTGCCTGCGTGTGACAGTGTACAAATTACTTGTGTGGAGCATCACATCTGATTAGTAGGCTGCCTGACTGTGATAAAGGGGCAATTAATTTGGTGGAGTAGCAGAGCTGCCTGGCAGTGATAGTATGCAAATCGCTTGTGTGGAGCATCACATCTGATAAGTAGGCTGCCTGACTGTGATAAGGGGACAATTAATTTGGTGGAGTAGCAGAGCTGCCTGCCAGTGACAGTGTACAAAATGCTTGTGTGGAGCATCACATGTCATTAGTAGGCTGCCTGACTGTGATAAGGGGGCAATTAATTTGGTGGAGTAGCAGAGCTGCCTGTCAGCGACAGTGTACAAATTGCTTGTGTGAGGCATCACATCTGATAAGTAGGCTGCCTGACTGTGATAAAGTGGAAATTAATTTGGTGGAGTACCAGAGCTGCCTGCCAGTGACGCTGTAGAAATTGTTTGTGTGGAGCATCAGATTTGATTAGTAGGCTGCCTGCCTGTGATAAGGAGGCAATTAATTTGGTGGAGTACCAGAGCTGCCTGCCAGTGACAGTGTACAAATCGCTTGTGTGGAGCATCACATCTGATTAGCAGGCTGCCTGCCTGTGATAAGGGGGCAAATAATTTGGTGCAGTAGCAGAGCTGTCTGCCAATGACCGTGTACAAATTGCTTGAGTGGAGCATCACATCTGATTAGTAGGCTGCCTGACTGTGATAAGGGGGCAATTAATTTGGTGGAGTAGCAGAGCTGCCTGCCAGTGTCAGTGTACAAATTGCTTGTGTGGAGCATCACATCTGACTAATAGGCTGCCTGACTGTGATAAGGGGGCAATTAATTTGGTGGAGTAGCAGAGCTGCCTGCCAGTGACAGTGAAAAAAATTGCTTGTGTGTATCATCACATCTGATTAGTAGGCTGCCTGACTGTGATAAGTGGGCACTTAATTTGTTGGAGTAGCAGAGCTGCCTGCCAGTGATAGTGTACAAATTGCTTGTGTGGAGCATCACATCTGATTTGTAGGCTGCCTGTCTGTGATAAGGGGGCAATTAATTTGGTGGAGTAGCAGAGCTGCCTGGCAGTGACAGTGTACAAATTGCTTGTGTGGAGCATCACATCTGATTAGTAGGCTGCCTGACTGTGATAAGGGCGCAATTCATTTGATGGAGTAGCAGAGCTGCCTGCCAGTGATAGTGTACAATTTGCTTGTGTGGAGCATCACAACTGATTAGTAGGCTGCCTGCCCGTGATAAGTGGGCACTTAACTTTGTGAAGAAGCAGAGGTGCCTGCCAGTGACAGCGTACAAATTGCTTGTGTGGAGCATCCCATTTGATTAGTAGGCAGCCTAACTGTGATAAAGGGGCAATTAATTTGGTGGAGTACCAGAGCTGCCTGCCAGTGACAGTGTAAAAATTGCTTGTGTGGAGCATCACATCTGATTAGTAGGCTGCCTGACTGTGATAAGGGCGCAATTCATTTGGTGGAGTAGCAGAGCTGCCTGCCAGTGATAGTGTACAATTTGCTTGTGTGGAGCATCACATCTGATTAGTAGGCTGCCTGCCCGTGATAAGGGGGCACTTAACTTTGTGAAGAAGCAGAGGTGCCTGCCAGTGACAGCGTACAAATTGCTTGTGTGCAACATCAATCTGATTAGTAGGCTGTCTGACTGTGATAAGGGGGCAATTAATTTGGTGGAGAAGCAGATCTGCCTGCCAGTGACAGTGTACAAATTGCTTTTGTTTAGCATCACATCTGATTAGTAGGCTGCCCGACTGTGATAAGGGGGCACTTAATTTGTTGGAGTAGCAGAGCTGCCTGCCAGTGACAGTGTACAAATTGCATGTGTGGAGCATCACATCTGATTAGTAGGCTGCCTGACTGTGATAAGGGGGAAATTAATTTGGTGGAGTAGCAGAGCTGCCTGCCAGTGACAGTGTACAAATTTATTGTGTGGAGCATCACATCTGATTAGTAGGCTGCCAGACTGTGATAAGGGGGCACTTAATTTGTAGGAGTAGCAGAGCTGCCTGCCAGTGACAGTGTACAAATTGCTTGTGTGGAGCATCACATCTGATTAGTAGGCTGTCTGACTGTGATAAAGGGGCAATTAATTTGATGGAGTAGCAGAGCTGCCTGCCAGTGATAGTATACAAATCGCTTGTGTGGAGCATCACATCTGATAAGTAGGCTGCCTGAATGTGATAGGGCAATTAATTTGGTGGAGTAGCAGAGCTGCCTGCTAGTGACAGTGTACAAAATGCTTGTGTGGAGCATCACATCTCATTTGTAGGCTACCTGCCTGTGATAAGGGGGCAATTAATTTGGTGGAGTAGCAGTGCTGCCTGCCAGTGACAGTGTACAAATTGCTTGGAGCATCACATCTCATTAGTAGGATGCCTGCCTGTGATATGGGGGCAATTAATTTGGTGGAGTAGCAGAGCTGCCTGCTAGTGATAGTGTACAAATTGCTTGTGTGGAGCATCAGATCTGATTAGTAGGCTGCCTGACTGTGTTAAGGGGGCAATTAATTTGGTGGAGTAGAAGAGCTGCCTGCCAGTGACAGTGTACAAGTTACTTGTGTGGATCAGCAAAGCTGATTAGTAGGCTGCCTGCCAGTTCTAAGGGGGAAATTTCAGTTAGTTACCGAGTGTTCTGTTTTTCCACACTGTATAGAGCTGTACGCTTCTCACAGTACCATGTACGGGCTTGTATCAGGACAAATACAGGCTGACTATCTGTGTGTGAATCAGGAAATATATACAGAGATTTACAATTCCCCCAACACTGTATACAGCTGTACGCTACTGAGACAGTACACTTTTCCTGAATTAGGTATTCTGGTGTTAGGCAGACTGGGCCTGTGACCGTGTGTCTTCCTGCTGAAATCTAAACGGAGATTTAAAATTCCCACAACACAGTATATAGCTGTACGCTACTGAGACAGTACACTTTTCCTGAGTTTTCTATTGTGGTGTTAGGCAGATTGGGCCTGTGACCATGTGTCTTCCTGCTGAAACATAAACGCAGATTTAAAATTCCCACAACACTGTTTACAGCTGTATGCTACTGAGACTGTCCATTTTTTTTTCAATTCTACTGTAATCCATACTGAACCTGTGACAGTCTGTGTCTGTTACTCCGCAAATATATACAGAGATTAAAATTTTTCACCTTCACCGTATACAGCTGTACGCTTCTGATACAGTACCATATATCTGCTGTTATTTAGGCTACATTCACACAAACATGAGGAAGTATGTTGGAAGAGGTCGAGCATGTGGTGGTGGTGGTGGGCCACCTGCTACTGATGGTGGTGGTGCTGCTGCATCTGTGGGAAAAGCACAATAGCACCTAAGGCAGGAGGTGCTGAGCCTGCCTCATCGTCTGGCAACATAAGGCCTAGAAGGCTCCCTTTTCTTGAAGTAGGTAAACAGCTTTTAAAGCGGGAGCATCAGGAACAGGTTTTGGATTATATTGCCAAATCAGATTCCAGCTCTATCTACTCCTCTTCTGATATTTCAAAAGCTGCAACCACTGAGTCGTCAGTGCAGCCTTCTGGTCCGGACCAACCACTTTCCTTGTGTCCTTCACCCCCACTACAAGTGAAGGATGCGTCAGCCCACACTTCAGATTATTCCATGGAGCTGTTTTGACATACCATGCCTAGGTTATTAAGTCAAATCCCTCATTTCCCAGTCCAAGATTAATCTGACATTGAGTGCACTGATGCACAGCCGCAACTAGATGATTGTGCTGCCCCATTGAAGCACAGCACTAAATTGCCCTTATAGTCTACTGCGCCACAATGTGACCCTTAGGAAATTCATGTGCCCCTTCCCGCATACTGTACCACCTTAGATGGTGACAGAGAGGAAGGTGCAGAACAAATTGAAGAGGAGGTGATGAATGACCCAGTTGTTGACCCGGATTGGCATCTAGTGGTGGAAGAGGGTGCCACTGGCACTAGCTCAGAAGAGGAGAAGGATCCGCAGCAGGTATCGAGATCGCATCGGGGTTTATCTGGCAGGCCTGTACGAGTCCAAAAAGGTGTTAAAAAAAAAGGAGTTGCAGGAACGGTTGGGCAGACGGTCCAGTTAGCAGAGCGTGCAAGGCCTGAAAATGTATACCATAGTAGGAAGAGTGCAGTGTGGCACTTTTTTGAACAAAATCCTACCGATGAGGCTAAGGTTGTCTGTAAAAAGTGCCTAAGAACCTTTAGCCAAGGGAAAAATCTAAAAAATTTGAACACCAGTTGCATGCTTAGACATTTAGTGAACATGCACATGCAAGAGTGGACGGAGTACAAAAACTCAGATAGCACATGTGCGTCGGCTCCGACTCAAGTTAGCCAGCAACGCTCCATTGCTTCCCCACTGTAAGCCCACCGTTTGGCACACCACCAGAAACAAATGTAGAGGTGTCATCGCAAGGCCAAAGCAGTCAGGGAATCACAATGTTTATGCCACAAAAAACTGCATCTAGGCCATCACCACCACCACCACCATCACCATCAACAACCCACTCTCAGTCCCTCGTGTCCACTGATAGTTCCACCAGATGCAGCTCTCAAGTCCAGCCACCTACCAGACGCTCTGAGTAGGAAAAGAAAGTACTCAGCCTCTCATCCGCATACACAGGGTTTGAACGCCTGCATTGCAAAACTGATCTCATTAGAGATAATGCCCTTCCGTTTGGTTGAAAGCGCATCGTTCCGAGAACTCATGACCTACGCTGTCCCATGCTATGACATACCCAGTCGCCACTTTTTTTTTAGAAAAGCCATCCCTGCCCTCCACCAGCATGTGAAAGACCGCATTGTCCATGCACTGCCACAATCTGTCAGTGGAAAGGTGCACCTCACAACAGATGCATGGGCCAGTAGGCATGGCCAGGGCCGTTACGTGTCCATAACTGTGCACTAGGTTAATGTGGTGGATGCAGGGTCCACAGAGGACAGCGGTGGTGGGACAGTGCTGCCTAGCCTACATTATAATTACTATAGAGAAATGGTGTGCACTCAGGGTATATAGGATAAGGTGCTGGTGAATTGGACCAGAATGGTGCCAATCAATCTAAATAGAGTAGGATTCACCGCACACAGAGACTGATAATCATGCAAAAAGAGGTTTGTTTTATTAAACAATATCCAATCCAAAAAGAAAAAATAGGTGACAGTGCCATATGGAATAGTTGTACAATATACTGATACCCAACGTTTCGGCCCCTCCCGGGCCTTACTCATGGGTAATTAAAAGAAACAAAAAATATAGTGTGAGATACATATATACAGTGACAAGGTATATACAACATGTACAATATAATTTAGAGCGGATTAGATATCAGAGAGATATCGGATGATCGATCTTGATATGTAAAGAACCAGAAAATAGAATCTAGGTAGAGAATATCGCTTGGACAACAGTATATAGCAAATGAGTGTCTAGTTCAAAGTATAGGGCACACTCTTTAATACACAAAGAGATCCTATGTAGATTTACCTTAATAGTATAGGTACAAAGAGAGGACTGGCACAAAAGAGCAATAGAGAGTTCCTGCAAGCGTCCCTTGTGACACAATCAATGCTGTTGATAATATTGAGAACAGGTGTTTTAACAATAGAACAAAATAACAAATTATAGTCATAACATCAAAAAGTTCTGTTTTACCTGATGTGTGACCAAGGGAGAGAATGGACTGTGTCCTGAATGTAGGCAGGGATTAGCCTGGGTGAGATGACAATAGCCTATTTATGAGATGTATTGTGTTATGGTGGTATGAGACATGACAGGGGAAAAGACTGAGACAGAGGAGTGAGTCATACCTAGTTAAATTTGCGTGGCGGCGTTCCAATATCCTGTCTAATAAAGCAGCCTAATAGGTACAGCCTGTAGAGGTGATATTAGGAGTCTGATAAGTATGAATAAGCGCTGACAGAGCCTGGTACAGAGGAAACACAAAAAGACATACCCAGAGAGGTTGCTGAGGTTGAATACAGGCGGCGCTCCCGCGCCCTGCCTTATGCTGAATGGTCCAGACCGCTCTGGGGGTTGTGGGAGGTTTTGTAAGCGGCGCCGTGTGACGCTGGACCGGATGTGCGTCATCCGGACCGGAAGTGACACGGCGCTCATTGTCAGACATGCGCAATGGTGATGGAAATCGCCATTTTGTTGGTGGGAATAAAATGACACATCAGTGTGAATTTGGGGCATGAGCATGCGCTGTCGCTCAGATAGCTGTCTTATTGTTATGCTTAGACTAGGGACAGACCGCTAGAGATGGTCCCAATGGAATAGAAATGGTAAGACATCACACAGGTTGAAAGGGGAAAGGAGAGGGGACAGTAAGGAAGGCTATAGGGAAAAAAAAGGGCATGCGTGTAATGTTATATAGCCAAGATGATGGGGCATAAGGGAGATGTATTGTTAATGAGAACAAAAAATAAAAAATAAAAAATAAAAATAAAAATAAAAACTAGAAATAAAACGAAAAACTTGTATGATGGAACAAGATTGAGACTAAAATGCAAAGAATTTGCAAAGAAGAGGAAACTTTCTTGCAAATAATAATCAAAATGCAAGTAAAGACAAAATTAATGAAAATTGAAAATAAGAAAAATAATAATAAAGAAAAAATGAAAAAAATGAAAATAAAAATAAAAATAAAGACAAAAATTCTCCAAAATAAATAATTTTTTGAAAAAAGGAAATGACTTACCAATGATAAAGGGAAGTCAGCGTGTCTGTAAGAAAATAGTAAGATAATTAGAAAAATTAGTGTATTATAGGAGCCAATCCATCTCCCTATTGAGACCCCGTGGAGATAATGTATCTAACTTGTGGATCCAGTAACTTTCTCGTAATTTTAAGCGTCTTACACGATCCCCTCCCCTCCGGGACCTAGGAACGTGTTCAATAATTTGGAATTTCAATTGAGCCACGGTGTGTTTAAATTTGGAGAAGTGATCCGGTAGTGGTAGCCAGTTTTTGCCACATCGAATCGTCGATTTATGACTAGCGATTCTGTCTTTTACATGTTGAGTTGTCTCACCCACGTATAGGAGGCCACATGGGCATTTAATTATGTATACGACAAAATTTGAATTACAGGTGTGGTATCCCTGAATCGGCAATGATTTGCCCGTACGTGGGTGAGTGACAGCATCAGCTTTGATGACGTTCGAACAGCATGCACAATTCAAACATGGGAAAGTGCCTTGGCGACGAGTGGCAAGTTGGCTCTGTATTGAAGTGGGGCGAGCGCTCCCAATGTCAGCACGTACCAATTTATCTTTTATGTTAGGAGCTCGTCTACTGCACATCAAGGTGGGTGCCTTGAATGCCTCAATCGAGGGATATGCCCTAGATAGCAGAGACCAATGCTTCCGTATTACGAAATGTATCTTAGACATTAAAGGATGGTACGTGTGTACGAAGGGTACTCTCTCAGTCTTGGTCAAGGAAGGATTATTTAATGGTGGGTTAAGGGTACGAATTTTCTCCAGTTCCAAAAGTCTGGTCGGGTAGTCTCGTTCCCTAAATTTCTGAATTGTTAAATGCATCATTAAATGCATTCCATTCATATTTAAATTCTCTCGATGCGGACCTACAATTTACTATGCAATATGACGTAAACAGTATCCCCTTTCTCGACACTCTTGTACAAAAAGATTCGGTGGGCAACCTAACAACAGATCTATACAGTAAACCAACTGACTGCAACAGCCTGCTCCATTACTCTAGTAGCCATCCCAGGACAACCAAGGAGAGCCTTCCTCGGTCTCAGTTCACACGTATCTCTAGGATTGTCACAAATCCGGACATACTCCCGACACGTTTGGATGAAACAATTCAGAAATTTAGGGAACGAGACTACCCGACCAGACTTTTGGAACTGGAGAAAATTCGTACCCTTAACCCACCATTAAATAATCCTTCCTTGACCAAGACTGAGAGAGTACCCTTCGTACACACGTACCATCCTTTAATGTCTAAGATACATTTCGTAATACGGAAGCATTGGTCTCTGCTATCTAGGGCATATCCCTCGATTGAGGCATTCAAGGCACCCACCTTGATGTGCAGTAGACGAGCTCCTAACATAAAAGATAAATTGGTACGTGCTGACATTGGGAGCGCTCGCCCCACTTCAATACAGAGCCAACTTGCCACTCGTCACCAAGGCACTTTCCCATGTTTGAATTGTGCATGCTGTTCGAACGTCATCAAAGCTGATGCTGTCACTCACCCACGTACGGGCAAATCATTTCCGATTCAGGGATACCACACCTGTAATTCAAATTTTGTCGTATACATAATTAAATGCCCATGTGGCCTCCTATACGTGGGTGAGACAACTCAACATGTAAAAGACAGAATCGCTAGTCATAAATCGACGATTCGATGTGGCAAAAACTGGCTACCACTACCGGATCACTTCTCCAAATTTAAACACACCGTGGCTCAATTGAAATTCCAAATTATTGAACACGTTCCTAGGTCCCGGAGGGGAGGGGATCGTGTAAGACGCTTAAAATTACGAGAAAGTTACTGGATCCACAAGTTAGATACATTATCTCCACGGGGTCTCAATAGGGAGATGGATTGGCTCCTATAATACACTAATTTTTTCTAATTATCTTACTATTTTCTTACAGACACGCTGACTTTCCTTTATCATTGGTAAGTCATTTCCTTTTTTCAAAAAATTATTTATTTTGAAGAATTTTTGTCTTTATTTTTATTTTTATTTTTATTTTCATTTTTTTCATTTTTTCTTTATTATTATTTTTCTTATTTTCAATTTTCATTAATTTTGTCTTTACTTGCATTTTGATTATTATTTGCAAGAAAGTTTCCTCTTCTTTGCAAATTCTTTGCATTTTAGTCTCAATCTTGTTCCATCATACAAGTTTTTCGTTTTATTTCTAGTTTTTATTTTATTTTTATTTTTTATTTTTTATTTTTTGTTCTCATTAACAATACATCTCCATTATGCCCCATCATCTTGGCTATATAACATTACACGCATGCCCTTTTTTTTCCCTATAGCCAATCCAAAACAGGATTATGAGACTGTAACCAAGGGAAACCCAGCACGATAATGTCATGCAGATTATATAGAACCAAAAATTTGCAGCACTCCTGGTGATCAGGTTCAACCCTCATTATCACCTGAGTAGGAAACTGGGGTTTATTCTCAGCCAAAGGGGTAGAACGATCCCCAGTAGGGGAATAGACTTCTGTAGGGGTATCAAGGGAAACCCACAACGTTTAGCAAAATCATAATCCATCAGGTTAATAGCTGCTCCAGAATCAACGAAAGCCTGAGCAGAAAATGAGGACAGAGAGCATATCAGAGTGACAGTTAATAAAAACTTAGTCTGAACACTACCCAAGACAACTGAGCGTGCAAAACGTCTTCCCCGCTTAGGGCAGACTGAAATAGCATGAGAGGCATCACCACAGTAGAAACATAACCCATTGCGCTTTCGAAACTCATGACGCTGTGCCCCAGACACCACTCTATCACACTGCATGGGTTCAGAAGCTGGTTCACAAGGCAACACCATTCCACGCACACCTCTCCGCTCACGCAAACGTCTGTCAATTTGAATCGCTAATGACATAGAATCATTGAGACCAGAGGGGACAGGGAATCCCACCATAACATCCTTTACATTATCTGACAGACCCTTCCGGAAAAGGGCCGCCAAAGCGTCGTCATTCCATTTGGTCAGGACTGCCCACCTACGGAATCTCTGACAGTATAACTCAGCGTCCTCAAGCCCCTGACTTAATGCCAACAAAGTTTTTTCAGCCTGATCAGTGACATTAGGCTCATCGTACAATAACCCCAAAGCATGAAAAAACGCATCAACATCACTCAAAACAGGATCCCCAGGTGTCAGGGAAAAAGCCCAATCCTGAGGGTCGCCGCGCAGGAGAGAGATGACAATTTGAACCTGCTGCGCTGCGTTCCCTGAGGACTTAGATTTTAAGGCAAAAAACAATTTACAGTTATTTTTGAAATTCAGAAACTTAGCTCGATCCCCTAAAAACAAATCTGGCATGGGAATCCTAGGTTCCACAACAGGCAACCTAGCAAGATAGGTTGCAATACTCCGAACTTCAGTGGCAAGCTGATCCACACGGCCAGACAACTGTGCAAACTCCATTGAGAGGAAAAAAAAAATCCTCCTCAGCACCCAGAGATACAGAGGGAAAAAAAAAAAAATGCAACAAACAGAAAAAAAAAAAAAAATCTCTGACAACTCTGACAACTTTTTTCTTTCACAATATTTTTCCCCTCTGTGAGTACAATATAATTTTCAGTTTAGGCCGGTGATACTGTTATGTTTCGGTAGCTGAGGAGAGCAGGCAAAAAGGCAATACACCAGAGCAGTTGGAATCTATGAGATTGCAGTACCCTGACTAACCACCACAACTAGAGGCAGCCGTGGAGCGTTCCTACGTTGGTCCTAGACGCCTCGTCACAGCCTGAGAAACTAACTACACCTAAAGATAGAAATAGGAAAGCTATCTGCCCCGGAGCAGAACCCCAAAGATAATAGAAAGCCCCCAAACATGTAATGGCGGTTAGACAAGAGGAAATACTGACACAGAAAGAAAATAGTATGAGCAAATGCTGGGGCCCAAACTATCTAAATAGAAAAGGATAGGAAGGGTACTTACTGCAATCCCAGAAAACCCTGAAAAGCACCAACTCTACTAATTTCAAAATCACCTGAGATCACACGACCTCTACCACCTAAATTAGTTCTCTGGTGTAACAAAATCAAAACAGCAGCCACTGAAAAAACTGAAAAAAGCAAAAGAACAAACTCAGTGGCTGAACTAAACTGAGAGGGCAGAAGCCCCCAGAGGGGACCCTGAAGGCCCCCAAAGAAGTGCAGGACAAAATGCAAAAATATAGCAAAAACACAAAAGAAGCAAAAGTCTTATCTGTAAGCAGGAGATGCAGACACGACACAGCAGGCCACAAGGGAAACTGGAATGAAGGATTCAGACCAGAACAATTGATCACCGGCAACCCTGATGGGAAAATGACTCCCTTATATAAGACCAGTCAGTAACACCTGATTCCCAGTCCTCACAATCTTCACTAGCACCGCTTGTAACCACCAGAGGGAGCCTCTGCTCAGAACTCATCTCAAACCCATTCACAACAGACAGGCTTGTCCCATAACAATAAATGGGGTACTGGTATCGGGACTCTTGGACTTGGAGAGTTTGGTGACCCTGATAAGGGCAACACTCC